>JABSMT010023488.1:0-16431 GCA_018902335.1 Eumacrocentrus americanus | reverse complement strand
AAAAAAAACGAAAAAATCAAGTTTCAAAGAGCAACGACCGATGTTTGAAGAAAAAAAAAAAAATGCTAATAAAAATGTATTTCATCGTCTTGAATATCCTCGAGTGAACAACGCGACGAGATACTAATTACTTTATGACTTCCTTCACTTCCGAGTTTAGTCTGCCAAACTTTTATAATTCTATGAGCGTATTGACAGGGGCTCTACTATCGGCCAGAGTTGTCCCTTTAATTCATTAGTTACCACTACAACTTCGAGAGAAGTAATTTTAATCAACTGCTCACCTTCCCAATGTCTATCAATAGCCCGCTGTTATGTTTTTGGTGCAAAAATCTCAACAGACTGTTGAACCTTCGATTTCATTGCTTTCCTTCGATCCTCGAGCATTTGACGACGAGCCTGTTCTCTGGCTTCACGTGCTTTACGATTAGCTTCGCTGGTCGCCGTTGGTTTTGGCTTTTGTGTGACTACTGCTCGACGCTTTGTATTATTGCCATTTTGAGCGGGCAACGCTGCAGACTTTTCAGCAACAACCTTGAAGAGTAATAAACAAATTAATAATGAATGTAAAGAAACATTTGGGCAAAGAAAATCTTGAATAGATGGAAAAGTGGAGGAGAACGTACTTGATTATTTGTAGATTAATTTTCCTTCATGCATAATCTTTGGTTTCTAGTTATTTGTTTTCAATCGATAAATCATTATAAAGGTCAATGGTGATGGGGCAAATAATTTTATTTTCCATTAATGAAAATTCTGATAAATTCTAGGGTCGAAATAAAAGGTCAATGATGTCATTCTAAGTATTATTAGGACTAATGTGAGCATCCCGTAGACGTATAGATACAATGACAGTCGACAGAGGACTTTGTTGGATTTTAAAAATGAGAATGTTTCTTTTATTTGCAAAGAAAGTGTCATACTCTTTGATAAATCAAGATTACTTTCGTCATTATTAGCTTCGATATTTTCTTTTTTAGCAGTGAAATACTTGGAGTATTCAACTATCGGCTTGAGAGTCATTTTTAAGAGACCCTCAAACGGTAGAGTGAGCCTGCTTTTATTTTTTTCACGCCTCGAAGTGGCTTGATAAGGCATAATCTTAGGACTTAACGAGTTCATGATGTCAGAAATGAAGTGTCGGATTCCTTTGCAATTAGAAGTGACTCGTTGAATATAATTAAAAGCAAATATTGGATTTTCATCAGGAATTTCTGTAAAATAGGGGATGCCAAATGGACGAGGAGATAGAAGATATTCCACTGCGTAATCATGTCTAATTTCACTGGGATTTCTTTTACTCGGTTGAATTCGATTCGTTCTCTGAGAAGCTGTCGACACTTCTCCATTACGATTGTCGAGCTTCGTAGCACGTTTTTGTTGACGTCTCCTGAGAGATTCCTTTCTTTGCTCATCGTACTTCTTCATGCGTTCCAATTTGCTCGACACGATTTGCTCGACTGCTGGCAAAACCTCGGGGATCACCTCACGATCCGAATTAATTATATCAAGATTGTCAAGAATTTCTTGTGGCAGAGGAATAAATGGCTGCGAGTCGCTTTGAACCCAAACGAGAGGATGTTCCTTGTCTCCGTTTGCTCTATTCTCATCAACTCTTGTTGAAGAAGGAACACTTGGAGGGATTTCTGTTAAAAATATTGTTCGTTCTTCATGCTCAACTCTTTTTGCCCTTGTGAATATATTTTTTGGTCGGTTATCTTGCTTTGGAGTAAGTACAATTGGCTTATTAGGAAGATTGTCTTTGTAGTTGTGCTTCAATAATTGTGTCATGACTTTCTTCATTTCTGGATTGAGCATTTTTTTACCATAAACTCTACGTAACGATTTAGACTTTGACACACATCCTCCGGTGGATTTTGAAGTGGCGGCATTCTTTAAATGCCTTTTCGAGAATTCTATCTCAATAGTGATACTGACATCATTTTTGCTATCAAAATTCGGTAAATCAACTATGGAAATCTCTATTGGCTCATCAGGGATCGATACAACAGTAGAATTGAATGTAGATTCATAAAATACAGTTCTTTCTGAATGACTTTCGGGAAATTCTTGGTCGAAAGATACTTTTCGTGAGCTTTGAGGCTTAATTGATGGCAATTTTTTCCTTTCTGCACGATATTTTGGTGCTAATTTCTCATATTTCATAATACTCATTGCTCGAGGAATGACTCTTCTCGGTTTAGACTTGACCATCAAGGACTTGTGGACTTGAGGAGATGATTGGGAATCGGGTTCTTTGGTGCGGAAAGGTGACTCTGAACATACCTCTTGCCACTGTGAGCGCTTGAGCTTGTCGATGTGATCGAATAAATTGTTGACTTGGACGACTTGGAGCATAACCATGTCCCAAAAGCCAGCCAAGTCTTCGTTGGTCGTAGGAAACTCTTCACCAGGCACTTGAATCTAAAGAAAAAGAAGAAAAAAAAAGAATAAAATAAATAAATACACAAGTTCATCAACTAAAATGAATCATTTATAAATCTCACAACAACTTACAATATTTTTCTGGCAAAGGCCTTCAAACTGCTGCATTTTTTGGGTTGCAAGAAGTCTGGCCTTTCCTGCAGCAGATCGAAGCTTCCCAGCAGCTTCTTCAGGAAGGGGATCTCCACTAGCGAGTTCCGCTTCTGCTGATGCAGCCAATGAAAACAGTCTTTCAATTTCCGCCTTTAATAACTGTAAAGAAAATTAATTAATTAATCTATTTGAAAATAAATGACTAAGAATCATATAAATAGGTTATTTAAATTGATTTTACTTTAATGAAATAGTGACCATCCTTCTCCTCGACAGCATTGCTCTCTTGTGTGGCCTTTGGCTGCTCTGCTAAGCTCGTCGAGCTCGCACTGGGCTCAAGAACTGGTAGTACGACTTCTGGTGCTGCTGGCTGTTGATCTGGGATGCTTGTCATACTAGCACTCAGTTTCAACGAGTCATTATTCTCATGAACTTGCCCTCCAACATGCAAAGCTGCTGGAATCGTCACAGTCACTTCATTCGTCTTCCTCGAGGACACTGATATCCTTTGCAGAGGCTTGACAATCTGCTCGCTGCCATCAGTGGGTCTTCTGGGACTGACAACAGGCAATTGTGCTCGAAACTCTGGTCGTAGATGTCTCAAGACTGGGAGATTCTTCAGTGATTCTTCGGTGTTTGCATTATCTGTAGTCAGGTCGTTGTTGTTGCTGCTGCTGTTGGATTTATTGAAGCTACTTTCGCTGCACCCAGAGTGATTTGAGCTGCGCTTAAAGAAGAAACCCTGTGCCAGTGCACCAGGACCATAAAGACGTTCTACACGTTGTTGAATAAATGACTTTTCATTGCTACTCGACAAATTTATTGATTGATTCTCTTGAACCTCTATCGACGATTCATTGAGCAGACTATTCTCTCCCAGAGACATATTCGAGACATTTGATGCTCGAGGCGACGAGATACACACGCTAGACATGAATGATTTGCTTTCTCTACTGCAACTCGTGGTTGACGTCATGCTTTTCTTCACTGACGTACTTCCTGCACGGATAGGACTGATATTTGCGAATGTCGAGTGCAGTGAAATACCCTTGTCAACCTCTGAGTAGCCTTGGCAGACGTTTAACGAGCTTCTGGACTCAACGAATGTCTCGATCTTGCACTCTTTGTTGCCATTGCTGAAACCGTTTTGACGATCCATTGCAAGAGGTGATATCGACTGGCTCTTGATGGGATACTGGTGTGATGGTACTCCTAGATTCTCGTTTGATCTGTGATAAACATGAAAAAAAAATCTTTAATTGACTTTCAGTAACATGAAAAGTTTATTTGAATAATAATCAATGATGAAAATGTACCTGAAGCTTGCAGGACTAGTTTCTCTGGTGATCAGTCTGGAGCCAGGACTACTGTCTCTGGATCTGAAGCCTTCTCTCAGCTTACTATCGTACCTGGTGATCCCTGAATAACCACTTATGCTGCAAGCCAGGCCCAAATAGCTTGGCTTCTTCGCTGTCAGCTGCTCAGGCTCGCCATTTAAATTTTCCACAGACTCCACGTGTTGTCGTTGTGGGGATTTTTCTTGTTCCTGAATTGTCTCACTACTGCTACCATTGACTGGATTGTCCCCGGGTGTCGTCGTGATGTCCCCGTTGCTCGAGAGATTTAAACTGTGCAGTGTCTTCTCAGACACAGAGTCAACTGTTGCTTCTGAAAATAAAATAATGGAACAATGTTTATTTTTTTTTTCTTAGTTTTATCCGTGAGTCGTAAAGTTATCAGAGTCGAGCGAAATCTCTTTAAGGAGAGACCGAGCAACTGGTTTTTCTCCCAGGAGAGCAAAGTGAAATAATAAAAAAAAGAAGATATGTACAGTGCAAACTAAAAGAGGCAGTAAGTCTCTCTGCGTGTATCAACTATAAATCCTGTTTCGCCTAAAAGAGAGTTTGTACACTGTCCCAACTAACTACACATACTCGTAATCCTCTTTCTCACCTGCTTATCAAGTGCCATCAAAGACTCTAACAGAGCAAGCACAAGCGATACAGGAATAGCTCATCGAGTCACGGGTGACTATGTGTCACAAGAAACAAGAAGGTGTGTATATGTATACATGAGTATGTGTGTCTTCTTGTCTCTTGGCATTCTCATACCCACGGGGCTAATTTCGATTGGAGCGCGGTGAGAATAGACAAGCCCCGAGGGCTAGTGAAATGCGAGGGTACACGCGTGGGATCAGCGACCGTGCGAGCGGCCAATATCGCAACCTTGAAGAGGCACTAATCCTCAAGAAGAGTCAAGAGAATAAAAAGAAATCCAGTGATTCTGAGACTCTTCAATAGGATTGAGAGAACTAAGGGTGAACTAAGGGTTCTCTAAATATGCACATTTATCACAAATGGCCCAACCTGATCGGTCGGAGGCAGAGCGATCGACGTCGAGGCTGCAACTACCGATGCTCTCCTGGCTCGTCATGTTTGGATGCTTCACAGTCGTCGTCGTGATGTCTGGATCCAGACGATGATAGTGCAGCGGTTGGACAGCGAGTGATAGTGGCCTGGTGCGACGATTTGGTTTGGCACCGGCCTGCCCGCCGCCACCGCCAGGCAACGTCACCGTCGTGTCGTTGCCGTTGTCCTCGTCAAGGCCTGCCACCTCGCCGTGACGACGTCGACGCTGCTCCTCGTCTGTTCGATCCTCGTGGACACTGTCGAGGATTTTTGTTCTTTCATCTTTCCATTCATCTCTTTTAATTATTTATTTTCTATTTATTTATTTATTTTTTTGCTAAATGTGTGCATGATTTTGTCGAGGTGAACGTGCAGAGGGTTTGTGTTAATCTGAGAAGTTCATCCACAAAGCTTTCACAAATCGTGCAGTGCAGTTCGAGCATCGATCGCTGGGTGTGTAGAGCTAAATTGATAAATGATACTACGTATAGGGAGTAATGTGCAACGAGAAATGAGACTAGTGCATCAGGGACTTCCATGCTAGACGAGATTAATTAGTTTTAGGTAGTTCAACTTAGATACATATGTACAACTGATTGTCGATCAAGTTCATGAGTCATTTTTTGTTCCGGCTTTTGTAGACTTGAGTCAGTCTCGGGGCGAAACATTCCCAATAATTGGGACACAACGATCAATTAATTCCGCGATAAGATTCATGATTTTCTTTTTTGATTTTGTTTCTTCGATAAGAGACATAAAACGTGGATTATGAGGGACAAACTCACACGGTTATATAGCCACACAGGATTTCGTGTTTCTGAGCTGAGGCAATAAGTCTCGTGTTCAGAAGCACGAGAAAGATTGTACCTGCACCGCCAATGCTTCCATATGAAGAACTTGGAAGGGCCCTTTTTATTCCCAGCAGGATTCACCGTGTACGTACCACTTTCGATTTTCAGAGGCATGATTATTCAAAACAGTCTTGTGACTAGAAACAAGAATAATTGCAGATATTGAACGAATCAATCACTGATCTGAACCTCATGAGAGACTTCTTCAGCAAGACCCTAATTAAAAGAAGACTAGGACGATAATATTCAATTGAAGGAAAACTAAAAGATTGCTATTGAAGAGTCTCGTCGCAATGGTTGCTAGTCGAAGAGTGGCACGAGACATTGCTTGCTCGACATCCTCAGTTGCTTTTTCTCCCACTCGGTCTCTTCCTCTTTCGTTATGTTCTTCCCTTCCTGGTCCACGGGATGGAGCCAAGTATTTTTGGAACCCTCGGCCAAGAGTCCCTGAGTCGTGGCACGCGCGACTCTTCAACTGAGAACAGTCCCAATGTGACAGATAATACCTCCTCCTCCTCCTCGGTCTTCTCCTTGCTTTCTTTCGTTCGCTCGTCTCTCTCAGTTCGATTTCACATTCGCACGAGCACGAAAACGAGCTGGGTTAATATCCCAGTTTATGGCGTTGTTGATAGGCAGAATGTGGAACGCATGTTTCTGAAGCAGCACAAGGGTCAGGTGAATTCAGTGTCTGTCCTGCAAGAAGAGGTCTATTTTCCATTCGCACGTCGACATGTAACGTCTCTCATCGCTTTCACACAGCAGACCAAGGAGAAGAAGACCCTGATGAATCATTAAAATGTTTTCTTGGCAAGGAGATTCGACGTGTTATCCTCGCTTTTGAAGTTTTGTACAGAGAGATGACACACTCAAGAAGAGCAGTTCAGAGGCTTCCTCCTCTTTCTTCTCCTCATGTCACTCTTCTTTCTATCGGGATCGTTCTAGGGTCGTTAGGCCCACTCGTAGTCCTCCATCGTGAAGCAAGTGTCGCATTAAACGAACCAGAAACCAGTCGACGACAACCAGAAGACTCTTTTTTCACTCTCGAGTAGTCTCGAGGTAGAGAGATGTCGTCGGTTTTAATTACCGTTGCAGCAAAGCAAATGGCATCTTCCTCTTCATCTTCTTCTATCTCGTTTCCTTTTTTCTCTCTGTATATAAATCTGGCCTCTTTTTTTCTTTAGATGTCAAAAGAATGTATGGAGCTGAGTGAAAGTCTGGAAAAAAAATATATTCAACACTTGAGAATATGGAAAATATGGTTTTAATTATGGTTCATGCAACTGTGGCTGAGTATTGAATACTTAATGGTAGCGTCCTTGCCCCTGGCAACGTGTTACATCGATTTCCCCGTCGTCGATAATAGTTAAACGACCTCGCGTGCATATCGCCACCATCCGTGTTGGGGAAGCCTGGCACCAGACGACGAGATGATCGTCGTTCCAAGCACACAGGCACACGGTGCGTTGCATTTGAATTCATAGCTTCCATGCTATTCTGCATTCCCAGACGGTCGGCGAGCGATCTCTTGTTCCCCAAGACTAGTCATCCGTTCAACTCGACTTATTTACGTCCTTGTGTGCTGCCTCTTCTTTCTCTTTACTAATCTTAAAAGCATCTTTTATCATTATTTCTTCAAGCTCTTGTATATCATCAAATGGTCTAACTAAAAATCATTGTTCTTTTCAGCGTCAAGTCATCGTTTTGGATGAGATGACTCTGGTTGTTATAGATGCATAAGTGACTTGTAGCTTTTGAATGTTGCCTCGATCGTTTCCTGGCGACGTTTATAATTACACTGCGACTGATTATCCGGAAAAGTCACGGTGGTGATTCGTCTCTTGCCTCTCTTCCTCAAGAGTCTCTCGACCCTCCTCTCTCACTAGGGGTAAGTGACACCGCACGAACTCACTCTCGGTCTTCTAATACCTATTTATACACCAAAATAAACCACAGTGACTTTTGAACCGTCCCCTGTGCCTCCCTCTCGTCGTCGTCGTCATCTAGAAGAACAGGCGCTGCTGGTCCTCGTGATCATAACGTTGATGAGATGGGGGACTGGAAAGAGTACCCGACAAAGACTGGGCAAAAATTGTGTCAGATACATTTCGGAGCAATGGCCTTAGATGAGGGAAACAGAGAAGCAAATCGTTTGTTTGCTTTGTCTTACTGTTGAAGGGAATGCAGAAGTTGTTGAAGAAGCCTGCCTAGTTCTTCAATGAGCTTAGCTGGATGTATAGCGGGAATTGCTGGTAAAAATGCGTGACGCCACCGGAAGTGGAGTAACCGATACTGCACCAGTGCAATGCTTGGTTGCATTGCACGAAAGGAAACAAAATTATCATAATTCCACATCGTCCTGATGAGTCTTCAATGGTTATTTTTATATCTTCATATATATATATTCATATGTATAGTATTATCCTGCTGACTGGATACTTTCTGATCCCCTCTGCATGATCAGCAAGATATTTATTTCGTATATAGCTTATACACTGCTCTTGAGACAGTCACACGAAAATGTTTTTATATGAGAATATAAAATACATGCTCACGATTTTCTTTGTGCGTAAGAGGATAAGGAGGTGGGTCGTGTCATTAAAACCGCCCACATAAATTTATTCGTCCTCGTCCGTTAACGTATTAAGTATATATGCTCGAATTTCGTGCGTGGGATCTTGTACAGAATACAATGATTACATTATTACATCGTAAAGTTGTGTTTTCATTTGATGAAAGTCTTTGACATTTGATGTCTATCGTTGCTGCCGACATGATTATTTATTTTTTTTTTTCCCCCAACTTTCTGTTTAGTGTTGTTCAAGTGTTTACAGCACGAAAGGGAAGTGCATTCAATTAATCCTGATGAATTGACCGAGATAGTGTGAAGCATCTTGACCCCATGGAGGAATATGGCCAAGAATCTTCGGGTTAATCATCAGCATTTCAGCTAATCCAACGTAACAAGCCCAACTATTCGAGGCATGAACATATTATAACGTTTAGATACTCCACTACAGATTGAAGTTGACCAAAAATAATTGTACAGATCATCTGATCAGCATTTCCATCAGCTCTCAGTCATGATAACAAATGTAGAAGAGAGTTTTTGCTAGCCATATGTACACCAAGTCTCTCCCCAGGGGAGGAAAGAGAGAGAGAGACTTGACTAGTCAACGGAGGAACCGGATTTCCGAAAAAGGGAAAAGCCCAGTGAGATGCAGGCCGTCAGTATCGGTGAATCGCCCACGCAGCGTGTGCGCACGATTAATTGCTGAACGAGACGCGACAGTCCCGAGGAGAGAAGAAAAAATGGTGAAGTGAGAGGGAGACAGGAAAAAGGGTGTGAGGAACAGCAGGAGAGAGAACCTGTTATGTTCCGGATAAACTGTGCACACACACGGTGAAGGAGGAATTCCAGGCGAGACGAGCAAGCTCGAGAGATAGAAAGTGTACAGAGAAGAGTGAGAAACGTGTTGGTCGATGTAACAATGGCTAACGGCAGAAAATAAACGTGAACAGGGTCAATGTTGATTAATCGTGAGCACGTATATTTAGCGCCCCTCTCATTCCTCCTCTCTCCATTGAGAAGAAGAATAAGACGAAGAAAGCTCGAAGGGTGGGTAATTGGACTTCACGACAGACTCAATTATCTAGAGAGGCAGGCTTATTGGTACTGGCCATATAGAAGACTCGAGATTGCCTAGAGATGTGATTAGAGGCAGCGGAGGCGATGGCATGTCCTATTTGGACAGGACAGACAGACAGCAAGGATGAAAATTGGCTGAAGCAGGAAATTGCCAATGAGATTGCCAAAATAAAAAGGCCCCAATCGATCTGGAAAAACAAAACTGGCAGATTAAAATGTCTCGAGGATTGTCATAAACGATTAAACAAAATGAAGAATATTAATTCCTTCTCATCAGGGTGATTCTGATGCCTGAGAGTGAGACTAGGACGCGAAGAAAGTCCCGTTCAAGGTCGACACGATCACGCCGATCGATACACCCATGTGAGACTCCTCGTCTCTATGTCGTGCCGTTATATTTTGTGTGTCTTTTACCATCATCCTCATCATCAAATTCCCATAGCTTTTAGCTTCTCCATCAATACCATCCTCTTCTTCTTCTTCTTATTCCCAATTTAGACCATCGACTCAATGTAATGTTCCATGAAGTGAACCTCGTTGTCCTGTATTTGGTATTTGTGCGACGTTGGATGACGAAATCACCAATTTATGCGAGCACGTACTGGAAGATTGGTCAATGCAGTTTGCAATATGACAAATCTCTTGCTCCATTAGCTCCATTAGATCATTTCCTCAAAACAAAATCCACTCCTTCAAGTTGATTCATTGCATTCAAAATCCAAATGCAATCATCAAACCAGAGGGAAAAAAAACAGTCTCGTTGGCACATAAACTCCCACATTCTTCGTAATAGATTAGAAGAGAAAAGAGAATGTGTCATTCAGATCATCATACATATCCAGATACATGTAGTACATAAGCAGCAGAATAGAGAAACAATTGTGATAAATCATAATAGAACTCACTGCGAGGGCTTCCGGCTTTTGAGATCACGCATGCCACGAACAGGTGACTGTCCAATGTGCTAGAAGTATGTAGGACTGACTGACTGACACAATTAAAGAGACACACCAGAGGTGACAAACACACAGGATGAACCGAAGGAACAAGGAGGCACGAGACACGGATCTAGGTAATATCTAGGTATTGAACGAAGACTAGATAACCAGCCACAATACACTAGGGACTAGGGACTAGGTACAGACGAAAGAACACGCGTGTGCTGATGAATGTTGTATGCTGCTGCAGGAACGTTTCAGGGGGATTCAGACACGGCGTAACGCACACAGCCAGCGGTGAAGAGCAACGGTGTGCTTCCCGCGGGGGGAATTGAGCAGAGAAATGGTGGTGGAAAGCCGATTCAACTCCTTCTTCCTCCTGATTCCCTTGTGTCTATCATGAGAACATTTAATGAATGATTTACAAATGTCTTTTCTTAATTAATTAATTTATTTATTCCTTGCCTCATGACCTTCATATTATCAATATTAGAGTCCGTCGGTGTACTTACGTCGCTCAAACAAAATTCCGTCCCTCAGCACCGTCGGTTTGACGGTTATTTGATGGTTTTTTTGTGCTTTTTGGGATGTAAACGACGAACGTCGACGATAATGACAACGCGCGAATAAATATGATTTTTAAACGACAAAAAAAGTAGGGTTAGACTGTATTACTCACGGGGGATTTTGCTGCGAGGGTGTGCCCCGAATAATATTCGGACGACGTCAACCCGTCACTGATGAAAACCGTCAAACGTGTGGTGGGAAACGCGGCGGCCATCTTTGATACTTGATCGCGCGCGCACCCGCGCGGTTATCGCGACAATCAAATTTTCCCGCCAATGGAATTTGAATTTTTTTCGTCGATTTTTAGGTTAGATTTCAAGTAGAATTCATGGTGATTCTATGGGATTGATGGGATTAGGGGGATTTTAATGATGGGTGAATGATTAATTTTGAGGTTATGTCGTTGGATTTTATGATTTTCATTGGGAAATGTGGATTTGAACGGGTATAATGAGATTCTTGTTACGTTCCTGGGTCGTTCGATCCGGGTTGATGTTTTTAGGATGACTCTATGACTCGTATGAGGTGATGGTAGTGGTGGCGCAGTATGGAGCAGTGTGACGAGGAGCGACAGATTGAGTTCGCGTAATTTTTGTTACGGAGTCCATAAAGAGGTCAACAGGTGCATGAAAATTGTATGGTACGTGATTATGATTGAATGAAAAATTTTTTTTATCCACAATTCAACTTGATTTTCATGTTATCGTTTATGAATAATTGATAAATCATGATGAAATTGTTTTTCAGAAATACATGTGGTGGACTCGACCACGTGGGCCCCACGTTTTCACAAATAAGTGCCGGAATACGGTATAATAATTCACGTTTCATCGGCACGAGAAGTTGAGACTGATCTGATGGTTAATAAAGCACTCCAACGTGTGAGGTAATAAACAACAAGAATCATGAGATAATTCACCACGATGTATTTAATCGTTGCTCTTCAATGAAACGCCTGATTAACCGGTGTGTTTAGAATACTCCATTCGCCTGCTCTGCACACATACCCATATATACACACACACACATGAATATATTTTACAAGACAATAATCGTCAATTCAACTGATACACAGGCTTGTTTTTATAATAGTGGCAACTTTCAATATTATTATGAATCAATCAGCAAATCTTCATAGTCAACAGTAGCTTTTGAATACTCACTTGAAGAGCTCTGGCAATATGGCAATTACAATATTGTGAATCGAATCCAAGAGACTGGTAGATAGGGAGAATAATAAACAAATACAAAGAAATTAAAGATATAGAAGAAAGCCTGTAATTAATAACTCTAATCAGATTAAATAGGAAATTTACAACAACACAATGTCTGACGAAGAACCGCAAACAAAGAGGTCAAGGATGTCCTTCGCGACCATCGTCTCAGAGCACATACTGAGCCAAGAGTTTCAGGATACAGTTCGCAAGCATTGGTGCAGTCAGATGAGCATTAAAACCGCGAATTTGGAGATTATCACTGAACCATTTAAAGTCTGCAGAATTTCCAATTTCTTCAAGAGCGAAGCATTCTTGGATGAATTGAAGATCGAGCTGTCGGACGTTCATAGCAAGCGAATAACAATGGATTTGTTCCACAATGAACAAACGAATGATCTTTACGATTTTGGAGGAGAGTGCATTGAGGTCTTGCATCGAACCTTCAGCACTGACCTGGTAACGTGGATGGAGAACAACACAAACATCGAGTTGAATGCCGGATTATCCATATCAAGCGCTTGCTACTACGACACTGATTTTCTCCTTTGTCATGACGACAACATGTCTGACAGAAGGATTGCATTCGTACTATATCTCGTGCCAAACTGGTCTGAAGAGGAAGGAGGATCTCTAGACCTCTTCGACACAGACGTGCGTGGTCTACCGAGGAACATAGTACGTTCTTTGTATCCAGAATACAATTCCCTGGTGTTCTTCGAGGTCTCTAACCACTCGTACCATCAAGTGGCAGAGGTGGTTACTCCTGAGATGCCAAGATGGACAATCAATGGTTGGTTCCACGGCCCTATAAAGCATGTGCAACCACCAAGGCCCGAGATAGAGCACCAATATTTCGATCCCATCTACCGAAATGAGGATTTGAGTTACTGGATAAATGCCACGTATCTCTGTTCAGGCATTGTCAATGGAATTAACAGCGATGTGGAACAACAATCCTTCACCCTTCTCGGCCAATTCGTCCAGCAAGAAATCTATACAAAATTGTCCAAGGAGATTGTCTCGGAGTCGATCAAATGGAAGCGAGTGGGCCCAGCTAATTTACGAAATTACGAAGTGGCTGATCCGACAAGCCTAACAGGACTGCTGAAGGATTTCTACGAGTTATTTCAAACCATAGAATTCTGCCAATTGTTGAAAACATACACAGAGCTAGATGTGGTGCCTTCTGAGAAGAACCCGAAGCCGAAGATGTCGATCGAACTGCAGAGATGGTCCAAAGGCTGTTACACTCTTATCTGTGACACCATAGATGACTACGATCGACTGGTTGACGATGGCCATGCTGACGATGAAACGTCCATTGTCAATAGTAGCAGCGGTGGAAGCGAGGAGGAGAAGCTTCAGCAGCTAAAAATCAATTTAGTTAAAGGTGGCGAGAAACCTGCAAAAGAAGAAGACAAACCTCCCAGTGATGATTCCACAAGCACGAATGACACCATGGAGGAGGACTATGTGCGGCCACGTTTCCCAAAGGCAAAGAAGAAAAAATTCGAGAAGAAGAAACATCAAGAAAGTGAAGAAGCTTCCTGCTCCAAGTCTGACGACTATACTACTCGAAGTCCACCACTCAATCCTGACTCCGAGGACTCTGAGGTGTCTGACATTGGTGATTATCTGTCGGATTCATCGAGATGCTGCGATGATGACGATCAGGATCGGCAAGAGGAAGAGCCTGTCGAGGGCCCTGGAACCTTGGACGCTATTATACAGTTTCACACGAGTAATCTGTCTGAAGACGACATAATACATTATGTCGAACCAACGGATGTCGACGGTTCACAAGCACACGTAGCACCCGAAGATAATCATCTCGCCTTAGTTTATTACAAAGACACGCGTACCTGCAGAGTTCACAAGTACATTAATCATTACGTCGATGGTTACTTCTACAATTTGATATGCACATACCATCAGAAGAGCGAACGATGAGATGAAAGAAGCGCGAAATGGAGAAATATGTTACACACCTGATACATAACACGTACCCAGATAAATATATATGTAAAAGATAAATATAGCATCCGTATAATGGTTAAATAACACTTTCCAATAGAAGAACAAAACAAAAAATCTAAAAGGTTTAATCAAGATTTTATATACAACCAGGTTCAATCAAAAATCAAATGAAAAATCATTGTAAAACTTGTCAGATGATGGTTTAACGCTCTGCATGTAATATAATATTTGTATTAATAAATTTATCAGTATTGATGGCCATTGTTGTTCTATTTAAATAGTCCTCTGCGTCTTCAGTGCATTTTTTCTTCGTGTAATTAAAAAAAATTCTACACCACCTTTTCTTTGGTATTTTATTGGTTTTAATAGAGACACCAGGTGGGAAATATCAATTGAAAAGGCAGAAGAAGAAAAATAATAATAATAAATGACAGAGGTTTGAATTAAGAGTGGAATACAGGAGTCATTCGCTATGAATTTTTATTGAAGTGCGCAAAATATGTACACATCATGACAAAGAGTTGCTTGGTTATTAAAAGACAAATTAAGGGACAATAAGACAAACTCGATTTAAAAAAAAGTCATGCACACTGATTAATTAACTAAATTGCTAGAGGTGTGTCTGGATGGAGTCTAAAGAGATCAATTTATTCACTTTTATAACGAGTGCTTTTAATACTTCTCGTCCTATAAGATTAATTCTCATTAAAAAAAAAAAAAATTAATAATTAAAAAAAAAAACTATCTACATCCCTTTGGTAATACAAAAAAGGCTCGATTCTTCGTGGTAGAATTGCGTATTAACAATAAAAAAATGTTACTGTTAGTGGGCCGAAAATGATTTGGTTTCTGCGACAAAAGAAAATTGAAGCTTACGCTTGATTGCCGGGCCTCAATTCTTCTCTCAACTCAATCCCCTTGTTCTCCTGGATGTTCTGGTTCTCATCGTTACCAACATTCGTCACAGCTTCAATAATATGCACCTGAAAGGAACATCATATCACAACTCAATTCTTTTTATAGACATGAACGATATATCATTCGCTTTCTGTTGATTAACTCTGGGACAATTATCAGCCTCGCCTTGTATGACGAGGCCTCGTTCGTTCCAGTTGATCAGGATCATAAAGAGGGAAAAGATGAATCCAGAGACAAGGGACGCACCTGAGAAGCCGAGGATGAAGTAGGCGAGGCACCAAACATTCTTTTCCTGAGCTCGTTCAACTGTAACTCCTGCTGATAGCTCACATCGCTATCCTGCGATTCCTCTCGTCGTGCATCGTCCACAGACTCTGTTGAGTACTCAACCCGAACCCAGGGACACACCATGGGTGATGAGGGTAGAGAACTTTTGCTTCCAGGTCGTGGCAATCTTGGTGAGAGTCTTCTCAGCAGTGAAACGATCTTTGACCTGTAAATAACAAGCCATTTGACTCGCGTCTCTCCCTCTATTTTTTTTATTAATCAGGCCATATAAGGTCGTACGTACTTGGTCGTTGGGGTCCTGAGACCACTGATGTGTGGACTCCTGGTGAGGAGATGTTCAGCACTACGACTGGTGTCTTGCCAATCGCTATTTATTCTACGACCCATTCGCCAGTCTAGACTGTTACTCTGGCGCGCTTGGAGAGCTGTAGAAGAGTTCAGAATTTTTATTTTATTATTTTTTTTTTTGTCAAATAATCAAGATAAGACAAGGTAATCGTGTTGTAGATAGCTATACCTGAGTCAGTTGAACGCTGTCCCACTCTCCAGTCTAGGGATGAACTATTTCTATTTACGTTATAAATGTTATCACAGGATTTGGTGGCGAGGCATGGGCCTTGATGACGGCGCCTCAGCAGTCTTGATACTGGTCCCAAGTTTCTGAAATCATTATTTATGTTATTCTTGTTTTTAAGGCGTGGAAACAGAGATAGAGTCTTTTAAAACTTCATTATTAATATTAATAATTTACTTTTCTATGCAAAATTGATTCTATATCGAAAACTATGGGAGATAGGACAAAAATGGAAAGGACCTTTTTTGTAGGGAATTTAATTTCCTGCAAAAAAGGTCTCACGTAATTTTGTCGTATGTCGTGTAGTTTTCAAGATATCTCAAAAACTCCGAATGACTGATTTTTTTGAGGAAAAATAATTTATTAGAAATAAAGTTAATGATAGCTCGAAAACTATCGGAGATACGGCAAAAATGGAAGGGACCTTTTTTTTAGAGAATTCAATTTCCTACAAAAAAGGTTCAATAAGATTTTGTCCTATCTCTCAAAGATTTCGACATATTTGCAAA
>JABSMT010023377.1:0-16438 GCA_018902335.1 Eumacrocentrus americanus | reverse complement strand
AATCCATTACAAATACAATTAGATTTTTAATAATTAATATTATCCGATCGCGACGTACTCAAAACTATAAACAATCTCTTACAGCGATAGTCTACGATTAAAAATACTTATTAATTATGTCATAGAATATATGATACTCTCGATTGTCTTGTTATCCTAAGTTTTACCGTAGAATTTGCGATTCAGCAAATACAATAGAAGATTGACATTGATCTTTGCTTTCCCAAAAAGATCCATTATGGGAGCACCTTCAAATTGCAATTCCAACAGCTTCTGTATGTCAATATCAATCTTCTCGACTTCAACACCCATGAATTTGCCTTTGATGATGAATAAACCAGTGTGTTCAGTTGGAGTGATCTCAAAAATGACATTTTTAAATTGTGACTGAGGAAGACCATCAATTTCTATGAGAACTCCCTTCTCAGCAAGTTTAGCAGCTGAATATTTCAACGTTGACTTCGATTTCAAGTTTCTATGACTATTCTTCTGCATCATCTTGATGGCACGAAGCGAGCCCTTTCCCGTGTGAAGATTCTCCAAGCAACGTTGAATATATTCATTGTAATACTCGACTTGTTCAGCATAATACTTGGTCTTCTCCTGCAAACGTTGTCTAGTCGCTCTGAGTGTCTGCAATTCTTTATTTCTGAGTGCTCGATATTTTCCTTTATTGCAGAGATCCTTTGCAATTGCAGTGACTATGCTTTCATATTCATCTTTTCGCGATACCCATCCACCCTTCTCCAATTTATTCAAATAAGCACGTAGCTGAAGCTTGCAATCATTGAGTGACGAGCTAGCTCTGTGCAACATACTGATACTATGCAGGTTTGTCGAATATTTAGCATCATAAAGCTTCTCTTGAATTGGTGAAGAAATCGATTCCAAAGCATTAACAAGAGTGTCGCCCTTTAAAAAGTGTAATACAGACACCAATAATTCCTTTGTCTTGATGAAAAGCTTCTGGAGACTTTGATCGTTATTCGCTGGGACCTCGAATTTGTTTGTTAGTACTAGACAAACTTCAGCTTTGCCCATTCGAGCAATTGTTGACTCGCACACTGGCTCTGTCACGCCCATGAGTGACGTAACACTTGGACGAGACTCTAAATCGTCTAGTAAAGTGTGCAATGGATCTAAAGGATCAGGAGCAATGCTGTATTGATACTCCAGCACGAGTGAATGAGTGTCACAAATCTCTTGAAGAGATATATAAATCTCTGGCTTCTGTATAAGAGTCGCTTCTGTGTACTGATGGATACTGAAGTGCTCGTCCAATTCCTCGATTTGACAGCAAGAGCGAAAGAAATCCTTAAAACGGTCATGGCAATCAATGATGAATTGATTTAGGCTCAATAGATGTGTTGACTCGTCGCCAAATCCTTTTTTCGATGAAGCAAACTGCAAGATCTTTGCAATACTAGCTAGATTCCTTCTCTGATCGTTCGACAGTGCTCTGTCAATGGGCAAGGTGACAATGTCAAAGGCATCTGGAGCTACAATGGCAGCATTGATGAAGTGGTAATAAATCAGATTGCCAACGACCTTTAGAATATCCTTCTCGTGAGCATTGGGGAACTTTTCAACGAGAGTATCATGCAGTACCTTCGATATGTAGAGCATGCCATAGGGCATTAAGTCTCTTGATTCGGTGATTCTATCCAGGAATGTTACGACCGTGCCTCGAAGAACTTCTATTCCTTTGGCCAATCGTTTCCGGACTTCTTCATACTCCAGAGCCTGTTGATGAGTCACTGAATAGGGCAAATCTAATGCCTCGCCTGTCTCCATCTCCAATTGATTTCTCCAGCATTTGTAGATGTCAACTGGATTTGTCTCGATGGCTATGCTCCTATCCGCAAGGATCTTTTCGATAACTGGACCAAGGATTTGTCGCAGTGCTCGTTGACCATGTAGTTGTCGTGCATAGTTCACCACCATTTTCAACACCAAGGGATTGCCTGTGACTACCTCAGAGGGCTTTTGAAACTTCGATCGAATTTCTTCTTGAAGAGCTCGTCCAAATAGCTTGAGCAATAAATATTCCTCTCTGGCGTTGGAACCAAAGTTGTACATTGTAAGAATAACATTCTGCAGGAATTTGTTTGTCTTACTCTGAGGTAACAAGAATAATAATTTAGCCAGGTAAATTGGATTGGTTTGTAGGGAGTAGAAGAGATGTTGATAGCCTTCGAGCATTTTTCTTCCCTCTTTAGTGAGCGATTTCAGTCCCTTGTGAACACTACCATCAGAAAATGAGTTCTTTCGAGATCTTTGAGTATTTTTTTCCTTTGCAAGAGTCTCTAAACTCTTGCCATGTGCAATCACGTCCTGAAGAGTAATTCGATTTTGTATGAGAAGTCCAATCTTTATGTCCATGCTGTCGAGTTGTTGGGAAAGATTTTGATTGTATTTTATTGTCTGCACAACGTCGTGCTTGAGTTGTTGCAGTTGGAGATCTTTGTCGTAGTCTTCAGCATTGAAATTTAACATTGTCGAGAAATGTCGGACAACAGAGAACGGTGGTTTCTCCATTCGCAAAAGAGACAGGAATGCCCTTCTGGCTGATCTTCCACGCCAAAATGCCTGGATTTTTATTACTTTATCCTCGTGCTGTAGATAATAGTCACATGGATTGCTGTAAATGACACCTTGTTTTTCCTCCTCTTGTCTACGTGTCTCCTGCAACATTTTAGCGTACATCTTTCGCTGCAAATCCTTTTTCCTTTGATAAATGCCTCGCCACCATGCCTGAATCTTCACGATCTTGTCAACGTTTTCACGGAAGTATGTCAATCGTTCAGAAATCTTTCTACGAAGCAAATAACCACGTGCAACAGCTTGAAAATTAATAATTGTTTCTTTGTCAATGTCGTCCAATGAAAAATTGTATTCTTTAGCAGTCACTGTCTTTATAATCTCTTCAATGTCTTCTTTCGTGATATAGTGAGTCTCTGTATTACTTTGTAGCCGGTCCCATGTGCAAGTCATTTTTTCTAGATCGAGAAAAGACTCAGTACCGTTTGGAGTTACATATCGAAGATATTGACAATGATAATGCTTTTCTTTGTACTTTTGTAAGCTTCGCAGGGCATTGAAATATTTCTCTTGATACTTTTCCACGGTTTTTATACCTGTGTTACGGAGATTTTCAATGGTGGCACACAAATCATTGTCATGTAAGCTTTTGTTAATTTTTGCCAGAAGTTCACAAGCACATCTGACCTGTTCAGATTCCGCAGCTACTTCTTTTACAACATCTTTAATGTCCTCGAGCCACAATTCAGATCCATCGGG
This sequence comes from Eumacrocentrus americanus, assembly GCA_018902335.1. Classification (NCBI taxonomy): domain Eukaryota; kingdom Metazoa; phylum Arthropoda; class Insecta; order Hymenoptera; family Braconidae; genus Eumacrocentrus; species Eumacrocentrus americanus. The sequence goes on along the minus strand of JABSMT010023377.1, from coordinate 13,138 downwards.
ACTCTTTTCGTCCAGACGTTTTTTCAACATTCTCAAATATAATGCTTCATCGCTTGGACATGTCGTTAAATTCAACAGCTCACTTTCCAAAGCTGCCATTACACGTACACGATTATTCGTCAATACAGCTTGGTTAACTTCTCTCAGAATAGCTATTTGTCTATCGTCATTTTGACATTGCTCATTTACCAAGTCGACAGTCTCTTGAATATCGCCATATGTCAGAAGAGGACATTTTTTCTGATTCTCTTTATGTTCTGCACGAACTTTGGCCAAAGCTCTGCAGTATTTAACTTTACTTCCTTCGTCAAGATTGGCAATATGTGTCTCTGGATCTGTTAAAGCTTCCCAAACTAATTCAGGATCACCATTGTCAACAGCTTTAGTGATATAGGCAATTGATGTCAATACACAAGTGCTAACGCTTATATCGTCATACGTCATCTCGCATTGGGACTCAGTGTAATCAATTTTCATCTCTTCATAATAGAGAGGCACTGCGAATGGATCAATGTAATCTGAAATGTTCAAGAGTGGATTCATCAATGCCTCAAACAATAATTCATGTGAATCTTGATCCAAAGCGACGTTTACTCTTCGTACTGCCTCTTGTACTTTACTATCCTCCAGTTCTTCTTCATTTGCCTTGTCAATTTTTTCCTGCAATAAATCCTGCCAGTGTCGAGGATTTTCTATGAACTCAGAATTCCATTCGGCGGCTCCAATGAATGGAATAAGTACTTCTTTGTATCGATGGATATTTTCTGGTGAAATTCGTTTCAATTGGAGAGCAGAATTTTTCAATGATTTCAATAAATTACTGTCTCCAGCGGGCAATGCCTTTGTGACTTTCTCCAAAGCACATATTGCATTGATAGTGTTGACATGACCCTGGATTTCTGCTGGAGTTAGAAGTTCGTCGTATGCATCAGGAACATAACTATCGTTCAGAGACCTATTGAGGGCTGCCTGTGTTTTCGATTCCTTTGCTTCTAACAGTGTCTCGAAATACTTGTCCCTCAGCTCGGAATCGACATTTTTTAGACGTGCAGTGGGATTCAGAAGACCATCCATCATTGTTTTTCGATTCTGCAAGTTAAACACATGGAGATTTAGGAAAAATTAACTATCTATTTGTTGTGAGATTTGTGAATTAAAAAGACAAATCTTACCCATGATGTCAAAGCTTGATTAATTGCTATGACAGCAGCATGCAAGGCTGCAGTATCTCCTGCCATGCAATTTGTCAGAAGACCTCCAATCTTCTGGAAGGCTGGCATCTGTATCCCATATTTCTTCAGCTCTTTGCTTACAGCATCAATCTCAGCGTCTAAAAAAATTGGACATATAATTCACAATCAATAGGTAAAGAGGTAAAGAAATATATCATAGTTGAATAGTTATACGAAATACATGCCTGTGAAATTGACTTTTCCATACAAATCCTGAATTTGAGGAGCTCTTCCCAATTTGAATAAATGAGTACTTAATGCATGAATGCAATAAATAACTCGTGGCATATTTTTCTTGTCATAAATATCTGTCGTTTCAGGTTGAAACGTCTGCAAGGAACAAAAAGAAAAAGTTCAGCTACTATTATTCCATTTAATTCCCCATGTTCATCGTTAGTTATTCTATGAAATATTAATGAACATACCAATGGCAATTGCATGGATTTCAAGCAGGTGAGGAAGTAATTGATATTATCAGTATGCCTAAATTGCAACCCAGCTATTCCATATCTCTTCTGCTCAATATCATAAATCTTGTTCAGTGAAACAATTTGTGGGTCCATGAAGTGTGCCAATTTAGCCAAATACACTCCATTTCTCAAGTTTTCCTCAAGTTCTGTAGTAGCAGGAAGTTCTTCCCTCAAACATGCTTCCATCCATCTGTTAGTAAGATATTTATATACCAAAAATCGTTCAATGCTAATAAAATAAACCAAAATAAAAGATTTAATCTAGAATACTTTTTAGCTTCTTCCAAGTGACACAGATATTCGTAGGCAAGGGTTTTGTGCCTCTGCTCGTCCATTTCCTCAGCGGATTTTCGAGCGTCCACATCTAGAGAAGAAAACAAAATGTTAATATTCGCTCACAATCAGCTCACACAGACTTAATAAACCTATCCCATCAACAGTTTGCAGCCATCGTACAGCGATAACATTCTTAAAGCCATCTATCACAGCCGAAAAGCCCATGAATCTTTTGGATATATCATCATATTACTTCGTAAATTCTAATTAGAAATGACGAGAATAAATGAACTCCATGTATTGACTACCACAAGGGGGGGTCATGTTCTGTGTGTTATGACAACAGGTGTGTTCGACCGGTAGAAATAGCGAATCTTCTTATCTGAATTCAAAGTAATTAAAAGCTCAAAAATTCGCTTACCATTGCCAGGAATAATGGACTCAACTTCAGCGCCCGTCATATTCGACAAATTCGTCTCAACGGAGATGAAAAATACACGAAATAGACCCAATAAATTATCGCAAACAATGGAGACACGAGTACGTTACATCCTTGATATTCAAACCTCAACCCTAACCTCACTTTTTTTGTATTCCTCTAGAGGGCAGGACCGTCTTTTTTTTCAAAAATCGCGCCCTCTGAAATGAAATTTCCTTCTGCGCATGCGTTGAACAAAAATCCGCGGAAGAGGATAGAAAAAAACATTTCCACACCGGCTTAATTATCAATAGATTTTTAATTAAATTGATCATAATTATAGGAGGAGAACAATTGGATTCAATAGATAACAAGCGAACTTTTATTATTCATCATTGTCATTTAAATAAAAATTCAAATGTAATCAACAATTATGAATATGGTTTCATAACCTAAAAAAAAAAATAATATGCTGTTGATTTCTTTATTTAAAAAATGTAACAACTTGATAAGGCAAAATGTGAATATCAATACATTGAAATTTAGTATAAATATAAGTGGTGGTAAATGCAAAAAAAATCCTCCTGAAATCATGAAGGTCCTGAATGTTGCTGAGAAAAATGACGCTGCCAAGAATATTGCTGGTCTTTTGGCAAGAGGCAATTCTCGTCGAGTAAGGGAGTCAATAATTAATTCTATTTTTTATTATGAAAAAATCCCACAAGAAATAATAAATTCAAATTGTATTTAAATGAAATTAATCTTTGTTTTGCAGAGAGAAGGCCTTTCAAAGTTCAATAAAATCTATGAATTCAACATGAATCTTTGGAATCAAAACTGCACTATGATTATGACCTCTGTGTCAGGTCATTTGATGGGCTTTGACTTTCAGGGAGCTTACAGAAAGTGGCAACAATGTCATCCGTTGAGTTTGTTCGATGCACCAGTTGTCAAGCAATGTTTCGAAGAGAATTATGTAAAAATCAAGAGGACACTGGAGAAAGAAGTTCGAAGCTGTGGTGCTTTGATTATCTGGACTGATTGCGACAGAGAAGGAGAGAATATTGGCTTTGAAATTATTCAAGTATGCCGAGCAATAAAGCCCAATATCAATGTTTATAGGTAAGATGCATAAATCTCTTTCAGTCGTTTGTTTAAATCTCGAAATAATGATGAATCTGACTTTCTGTTTTTAGAGCTGTTTTTTCTGAAATAACACAGGCTTCTGTGACAAGAGCTCTTCAGAATCTTGGTGAGCCAAATAAAGCTGTTAGTGATGCTGTGGATGTTCGAAGTGAACTAGATTTGAGGATAGGTGCTGCATTCACGAGGTTTCAAACGCTTCGACTACAAAGAGTTTTTCCTCAAACTCTTGCTGACATGCTGATAAGCTACGGAAGCTGCCAATTTCCCACTCTTGGCTTCGTTGTGGAGAGATTTTTGGCTATTGAACGATTCGTACCTGAACCATACTGGAAAATAAAAGTTCTCGACGATCGTGATGGCATTTGTGTGGAATTTCGATGGGCACGACAAAGACTCTTTGAAGAGTTGCCATGTCAACTTATCCTTGAGTTGTGTCAAGAGAATCCTGAAGCTACTGTTGAGAATGTTACCAGTAAAGAAAAAAGCAAGTGGCGTCCTGTGCCATTAGACACTATTGTAAGTTCCGTTTTAAATTAATTTGTGTTTTCATTCCCTTGTGATAAACATTCTCCCTAATATTTTTTTTTTTAAATTATGACCTCAGGAACTGGAGAAACAAGGCTCAAGAAAACTGCGAATCAACGCCAAAGAAACAATGAAGGTTGCTGAGAAGTTATATACTCAGGGTTTTATCAGCTATCCTCGTACAGAGACAAATATATTTCCAAAGGACTTCAATCTCAGAGAACTGGTCGAGCAACAAACCGGTCATCATCAGTGGGGTGAATTTGCTCAGAGAGTTTTGGAAGAGGGCATAGCACCAAGACAAGGAAAAAAAACTGACCATGCTCATCCTCCAATCCATCCCACGAAATTCGCGGATAATCTTCAAGGCAATGAAGCTCGTGTCTATGAGTTTGTAGTACGCCACTTCCTCGCGTGTGTATCTAAGAATGCCGAGGGCTACGAAACAACAGTTGAGATCGATATAGCTAATGAGAAGTTCACAGCAAATGGACTGCAAATCATTGCAAAAAATTATCTCGACGTCTACATCTACGAGAAATGGAACGCCAAAGAGATTCATATCTATCAGCCACGTCAAATTTTTCAACCAACGAGCATAGATATGGTAGAGGAGCAAACATCACCGCCAAATCTATTAACAGAAGCAGATTTGATTGCCCTCATGGACAAGCATGGAATTGGCACTGACGCAACGCATGCTGAGCACATCGAGACAATAAAGACTCGTCAGTATGTTGGCTTAAGGAATAATCAGTATTTTGTCCCAGGTAAACTGGGAATTGGTTTGGTCATGGGCTACGACAGCATGGGTTTTCAAATGTCGAAGCCCAATCTTCGAGCAGAGTTAGAAAGTGACTTAAAGCTCATTTGTGATGGCTTGAAGGATCCGCAGGAGGCACTTCAAACACAGATAACTAAATATCGTGAAGTATTCAGGGTGGCCCTAGAACGAGCAAATTTACTTGACACTGCCTTAGCAGAATATTTAGACGAAAGACCAGCAGCGGCAGCTGAATTGGAAATGATAAATCCTCCTGAAGACGTGACTATCTTCAAGTGTCCACAGTGTGGAGCAAATATGACAATGAAGGAGAAGAGACAAGGTGGAAAGTACATTGGCTGCATGGGTTTTCCTTCGTGTAACAATGCTTTGTGGTTCCCAAACACTGTAACAGAGATCGAAGTCACCGATAACGTTTGCACTAGTTGTCCAGGTGACATGAAAAAGCTTAAGTTCAAGTTCAGACCCGGATCATTTCCACTCTTGGGACCATCTTACACAGCGTGTATTGGTGGCTGTGACACCATGTTTAACGAGATTATGAACATCGATCGACAGTCTGTACGAAGAGAAGAACCTTCACGGGACAGTGGGTACACTAGCAGTGCTAATTCATCATTTGGGTCTGCATCGGCCCCCAGATCCTCTGCATCGACTTCTAGACCATCGACAAGCACTGGCACTAGTACACGGGGTAACAGTCGTGGAAGTTCGACTGCAGTAGCACGAGGCGGAGCGTCTAGACCTGCAGTGGGCTTGATGGGGCCTCAAAATCCTCGACGACCAGCGTCAAATAACCGCGGTGGTAATAACAACAAAAGACCAAGTGATGATTGGGGCGATGTGTCATTCGATACTAAGCGACCGAAGACCTCAAATTATAACAGTGAAAACATAAATCCAGCCTTGGGAGCGCAGGGAAGCAACGATTTTCTCTGTAGTTGCCACGAGAAAGCGGTCCAATTTACTGTAAGAAAGGACGGACCGAACAAGGGCCGACTGTTCTACAAATGTGCGAAGCTTAAGGGCTCTGACTGTGACTTCTTTCTTTGGGCACCGGACAATGCTGATCCAGCAGCAGTGATTCAAGCGTCACGAAATCAGGCAGCAAATCGACAAAGGAACGATCAAATGCCTCCGCCAAACTCGTCGAACGATAGGAGTCAACGTGGTAGAACTGCGAATCAAAGTAATAATAGAAACCAAAATAATGCAGGACCATCGAATTCGTCGTGGGACAACACTGACAATGTCTTGTGCACCTGTGGCCAGCCTGCTCGACAGTACGCATATACGTTGCTTAAAATTATCAATTTCTTTAGTCACGTTTATTAATTGTTATCAATTTATTTTAGATTTACTGTGAAAAAAGAAGGGCCAAATCAAGGCAGACCATTTTACAGTTGTCCTCAGGGAACATCAAGTAACTGCAGTTTCTTCCAATGGGCAGACGACAATGATGATGGAGGCAATGCTAGTGCAGCAGCAAATCGACAAAGAAATAATCAATCATTTTCTTCAAACTCGTCGAACGATTGGGGAAACGATAGGAATCAACGTGGTAGAACTACGGATCAAAGTAATAATAGACACCAAAATAATGCAGGACCTTCGAGTTCATCGTGGGACAACAATGACGAGGTCTTCTGCACCTGTGGCCAACCTGCTCGACAGTATGCATATATGTTGTTTAAAATGACCAATTCCCTCAGTCATGTGTATTAACAGTGATTAATTTGTTTCAGATTAACTGTGAGAAAGGAGGGCCCCAATCAAGGGCGACAATTTTACAGTTGTCCTCAGGGAACATCGAGTACTTGTACTTTCTTCCAGTGGGCCGACGACAATGACGCTGGAAGCAGTAATAATTATCCTAGATCGAATGATTGGACACTCAGAGGACGAGGTAGAGGACGTGGACGTGGAGGACGTGGTGCAGCATCAAGTCGAGGTAATCGACGTGGTTCAGGTGCACCCAGAGCTGCAACAACGAGAAAATGCGGGATATGTAATTCTGAAGGTACAATAACTTATTTTTTCATAATTATCTTTTATTTATCTTGGATTATTGAAGCTTCGTTTCAAGACTGATGAAATCATGTTTGGATTTTTAGGTCACAACAAACGAAGTTGTCCACAGAATTCAATGGATTGATGTTAGGCTCAATCCATACTGTACATAGTGTATAAATAATCATATAAATTACGACTCAAAGTATATTTTAACGTAATAGTGATTCTAATCATAAGTACGATAACTGATATGTCTAGATAATTTATGAACATTTAAAAGTATTGATCACTTCTTTTTTTAAACACGTTTGGTATGAGACAATTTGTTCTTCAGATTCTCGAGTTCACCTCTATATAACTGTGCCTCTGCCGTTGTCTCTGTCAACTGAAAAGGCATTTATATCATATAGTTTATGTTTCTTTGTTAAATAAATAGATATTTGTTTCGCTCGCGTAACTATTATGGCAATTAATTAAACATCTTACCATATCTATTAGCAATTCGTCTTTTAGTTTCAGTAAATTATTCTCTTCTTCTAATCTCTTGATTTCCTTCTTTAGTTTTTCATTCTCTCTGAATGTTCCACCGACTTTTCCAGACTCTGTAATCAATATAGGATGCATCATTATGATTATTTGGATTGATTTAGAGCGAAAGAATGGAAATTTAATTTACCAGGAATCCAAGTGCCTCGATCAAATGTCGCCTCTTGATCACCAAGTCGCAGCCGAATTGGTCCAACATCAGGACCAAGTTCTCTTTCTATTCGTTTAGGACTCAAATTTTTGTCGGCTAATGACACTGAGACTTTCCTTGATGGGGTTTTTTTCGGTGAAAATTTATTTGTAAACAGAGGCATTTTTTATTTATTTAAACAAATAATTAATCTTGCAAATTTCGAATTACCAATTGCATATATGTAAGACAATCGAATCTACTTATTTATAAATTAGAAAAGTAAAAATAAGGCAACTATAGTATATGGTTATATTTTAGGTTTTTTACTATATAAAGGCTTGCACCTGGCTTGACAGATGTTTGTTTGTAAACAGCAGGAATGACTCAAAGGGATTAAAGTTTAAATGCGCTTTCGTTTGATGACACTAGGGGTTTATTCCAAGAATAAAACGGCCCGCGTAGAATGCCGCAACAGGTGGCAATTTGAATTTAAATGAGAGGGTATATATGTATATACACTCAGAGAAATTGAAGCGACAGCGAAAAATCGAATTTTTATTATTTCCAATTTTTCTAATCCATTTTGAGATATTTATAAAAAAATTCTCCAAAGCTTGAATTGCTTATCAGTCGTGGCTATGATATGATTATTGATTATTATAGTCGGATAACAATTTATTTATATTAAAAAGGCTGAAGGTTACATATTGACTAAGTTATAAAAAGGAAATGTGTAAACATTTTTTTCACTCTCTTGTATATTGCTTTTTTGGAGATGTCTTTTTACTGCTTATAAAAATTGTCATAGAGTTTGATTACAGCATCAGTATTTATATTGTATCAGTGCGAGGACGTGCTATGACTGCCGCTAATAGTTTATGATCAGTCAGATATGACATTACGTCCGGAGTTTCTACACATAGTTGAAGTGTGTGCCTAATCTCTCACTCGTACATTCTTATCTAAAGCGATAGTGTGATATGTACCGGTACTTCAAGTGATTTTCCACGTCAATTGTTACCTAGCTATTGTATATCCAACAAGCGACTCCATCATTTCTTCAGCCGTGTGGTATTCGACATTCTTTATTTATAATTCTGTTGTTAAGCGGTATAAAAAGAGATAAGTCGAGAAAAAAAGAAGTTTCTGTGAAATTTTTCACGAAATCTTTGATATCTCAGAAACTATGAGAGATAGAGCAAAATTACATATGAGCTTTTTTGTAGAGAATTCAATTTACTAAAAAAAAGGTCTCATGAAATTTTATCGTATCTCTTGTAGTTTTCGATGATAATTTTGTCAGATAGATCATAGTTCGATATCTTATGCGCATGACAGCGCGCATTTTTCAATCCTCTAACATGTAAGGACACGAAGTCGGTCGTCAAAGTCGTCATTGTTCGCAGTTTATTGCGTCGTAATATTCATGACCAGTCGACAGACACAGACTCTCTTTGTGGCCTCTACCAGCCTCTAGAATAGAGTTTTCTAGAATAGAAGTCCAACATTCTTTGTGGTCATCGCCATCGTCGGGCGAACATTTCAGTCCTCTCCAGTCCAGCGAGCAGTTCAGCGTCGAGATTATCCAGAGAAAATCACGGACAAAGAAGTCCAAGAAAGGATCCTCAGGCGCAGACATTTGAAGGAAACATTTTCGCACATCCAATAGGTATACATATAATTATCATATTCAATCTACCAAAATGGGTGAGACTCAGGCTGTTGCACCACCAATTGAACTGCTAGCTGAAGATAATTATGATATTTGGAAAGTAGAAGCTAAAAATTTCCTGGAGAAAAAGAATCTCTGGGAATATATTGATAATAACGCAACAAAGGAAGCAGATGTATCAGGATCACTTGATGAATCACTACCAGCAGCATCAATAAAGCCGGAAAGCGCTGATGATAAGCCTTCAATATGCAAAGAGAAAGATAAAGAAGCTAAATCAGAGCTAATTAAATTAATCAGTGATGTTGATACACTCTCTGACGTTGAACATTGTCCAACATCCCACGATGTTTGGGTGAAACTTGAGAAAATTTATAATCTCAAGGGCCAAGCACGTAAAGCAACGCTTCTTGAAAAGCTATTGGCCTTTCCGGAAATGAAAGATGAAAAAGAAATCGAAGTTACGTTGGAAAATTTCTTTATCCTCGTCGACGATCTCGTGACAATTGGCATGGAGATTGAGAAGAAAATCCTGATTTCTGCACTTTTGCGTATACTTCCACCTAGCTTTGATAGATTCAAACGCGCAGTTTTGACCAGCGATGAGTGGCCAGAGCTCAAGGATCTTATTCAAGAAATACTTGAATATTCGAGTCTCGAAGACGAGGAGAGAAATAAAGAAGTGGACGATTTGCAAGAAGAAACAATTCCATCAGTAAAGGAAAATGTCCAGAAAGAACTCACTCAACAACAGGAATTCATGCTTGATAAGTTTGCTGCTGACCTGCAGAACTACCGGGATTTATATGCTAATCAGAGTTTCGATCCTCTGTCCCCTGATTCAAGTCTCATTCAATGTCCTGCGAGGAATAGATGCGGAATATGCGGTGATGAAGGTAATAGTATTAGTTAATTAATTAATTATTTACATCGTATAATAATACATGTCCTTTTTTATTTGTAGGCCACACAAGCACAACATGCCTTCGTAAGATCTCTAACAATACAAGTGCATCTGGGAAAAGATCCTATAAATGTGGAATATGTGATCGTGAAGGTACATAAATGCATTTTTTATTTTAATTCATATTATTTCACAGAATAATGAATATTTAATTTTATTTTATAGGCCACAATAGAACGACATGCCCCGAAAAGTCATTCCAGGATCGAAGTACATCTGGAACTACTAAAAGAATTCAAACATGCGGAATATGTGGCAATGAAGGTATTGAAATTATTCAATTATTGTGTATTTTATTATTTATATCAATTTCGTGTCATTAAAATAATATACTTTTGATTTTTCCAGGTCACAATAGAACCACATGTTCATCCAAGAGTGCTAATCAATCACTTGCATCTTCATCATCGTCTCCTAAGAAGACGATAACCTGCGGTATTTGTCATCGTGAAGGTATTGGGGTTTATTCAATTATTTTGTAATAGTAGATATTTAATAAATAATCCAGAAAAAATTACAAAGCATATTTTGGTTTGTTTTAGGCCACAATAGGACAACGTGCAGCTTGGGGAAATCATTGGACAATATAAGTGTATCAGGATCTACTAAAAAACCACAGAAATGCGGAATATGTGGCACTGCAGGTACTAGAATTTATTCTATTACTTTATAACAATTATTTTAAACTATCTGTGAGATAAAAAAAGTATTTTGCGCATTTTTAGGGCACAATAGCACCACGTGCATCCGCAAGATTTCTAGTGATTCATCTGGAACTGTGAAAAAAACCATTACATGTGGATTATGTGGCAATGAAGGTATTAAAATTTTTAAATGCTTTCGATACAAATATTTACGTTTAAAATACTACAAAAATGTTTGGATTTCTAGGCCACAATCGAACAACATGCTCTCGAAACAGTGCCAATCAATCTGTTACATCTTCATCCTCTCCTAAAAGAACAGTCACTTGTGGAATATGTGGCAATGAAGGTATTGCATTAGTTTAAAAATTAATGAAGCGTTCACTTATTTAATAATTATTCCTTGTACTTTCAGGCCACAATCGAACAACATGCTCACGAAACAGTCCAAGTCCATCTGTTGTAGTTACATCTACTCCTAAAAGGACATATACATGTGGCCTATGTGGTGGTGAAGGTATTAATTTTTCTTTTTTAGATACACAAAAAATTTCTTAAATTCCATTTTTCGAATTATCTCGAGAATTATGAGAGATATGATAAAATCTTATTAAACCTTTTTTGTAGGAAATTGAATTCTCTACAAAAAAGGTTCCTTGCATTTGTGTCGTATCTCCCATAGTTTTTGAGATACAATCATTTTTCTGAAAAAGATTTTAATGAAAGTGTTATCTCGACTTATCTCCTTTTTCCGCTTCACTACTGATTTGATTATTGTAATATGACTGTAAATATGGTTCTTGAATGTTTACAGGTCACAATAGATCAACATGCTCGATGAATACCCCATCCAGAGTATCATATTCATCCTCGTATGGTGGATATGGTGGCTATTCACCATCGTACAGTGCATCTCCAGCTTCATCGTCTTCTGGAAGACGAAGCTATCATTGTGGAAATTGTGGTGGTGCAGGTAATGATACTTATTGCATTTTTCCATAATTATTTATCCTTCTGTGAAATAAATAATAATGCTATTTGTATTTTTAGGGCATAACAGTAGGACGTGCTCACGGTAAAGGAAGGATGATGTACATCCTGCACATTAATCTATCTTATCCAGTTTGACATTCACTTCTTTTATTGATGACTTAATAATTTCGTTGAAGTCATTATATTACCATATCTATCATAGTTAAGAGAAACATCTCATATCTTTATGAATTATTGCATTCATATCGTTTATTTATATGATAACGAGTCTTTTTTTGGTTTGAGTTTTTATTATTGAATAATATTGTTCCAGTGGTTATATGAATGTAATCGTTATGGTGAAGGAAAAAATACTTATCTATCTTTATCAACTATTTTTATCCATCGTTTATTGATATCTATACTTATGACTTTGTTCAAACTATTTTAATCCAATAAAAATATGATTGTACCTATGCTTATGAAGAGAGGGAAAAAAAATCTTCATACATGCCACTTACTGTACTTGAAATCCTTGAAACGCTTAAACTATTTAGAAGTTATGTGCTGCTGCTTCTTCTCTCCAACTAATCAACAATAATTCAAATGAAATTTTTTTTAACACGCAAGTCGCTAATTGTTAGACATTAATATTTTTATTTAAAAAAATTGATACAATAAACGAATAAAATTTATTATATAAACGATAGTAAAATTAATATATTAATTAATCTTCGTCTTCCGTTTTATTTGAATGGTCTTCTGCTTTATTTGAAGTCATTTCTCTTCGACTTGTACTATTCCAAACGCCATAACTGAAGTATATTATGAGTCCTGTGTAAATAACGAGGAGCAATAATTATTACAATATAATTGAACATAATAATGTTATTGTGAAAATTCGTCAAATAACGTACCAATTGCCATCCAAATCGCAAATCGTATCCAAGTTAACACATCCAACATCATCATGAGACTAATATTAATTAGTATACTTATAGCTGGAAGAAATGGCACGAAGGGAACCTGTAAATCGATAATTCAACATTAACATATTAGACTATAAATGAATTTAAATATTAAAAGAACAAAATTAATTAATAACTTACAGAAAATGAGAGTTTCTTATCAGATACAGGTTGACAATAAATGAAGAAGAGAGTTGCAACTAGAAGCAGGATAAAAAGAGTGAGCACTCCGATAATAGATGGATTTCCATTCGTAATTTCCTTCAAGTGGGTTGATCCTAAAGCGGCAACACTGCCGCAGAGAACAACTATAACAAATTTTTAATTAAGTAATACGAGATCAGCGAAATTCAATTATAAATAGTATATATAATG
>JABSMT010023267.1:0-28946 GCA_018902335.1 Eumacrocentrus americanus | reverse complement strand
TTTTCATTTTTACAAATATCTCAAAAACCTTGAGGGATACGAGAAAATCTTATTGAACCTTTTTTGTAGGAAATTAAATTCTCTACAAAAAAGATTCTATGCATTTTTGTCGTATCTCGCATTGTTTTCGAGCTATAATCAATTTTGTGAAAGATAAACATATTTAAAAAGCCCGCGCGCGCTTGCCTGAGTTGGCACGGCGCATGTGCGTAGGACGCTGGGAGTCCCCGAGATGAGTGTATACAGAAAAACGAGTATAGAGAAGGAGAGAAAGACAAGAGGAGAGTGCTCGTGGCGGAGCGTGGACGACTGTCAGTCTCTGCTGGTGGAGTATACACCGGCGCGCCAAGAATACCGGAGATGGCTTCTCGACTTACCCGGGTCCCAACAGCTCTATCTGTCCGCCTCAATCGGGACAAAAAGCTACAACGCCACGGTATATATACTGCACGCGAGCACGCACCGCCGTTGCACAACACAGCACTTGGAAAGTGCTTCAGCAGAACGAGAAGTCGTGAAAAACGTCTCCACGAATCCTCGTTTCGTGTACGCGTTTACACGACGCCAAAGAAGTCACTCTGAGTCGTTTATTATTTCCAGTCTGTCGCACTTCTGGAGATATGCTGGAAGAAGTGTCCGATGGTCAGTATAGTTTGATAAAGCGTTTGAAGGATTTTTTTTTTCAACTATAAAGAATTGCCGATGACTGAAATTATGTAAAAGCGTAAGTCTATTTGCAATTATCCAAGATGGACTTGCACCTCTTACCTTGATCGTTTGCTTGGTTTAACTATAGTTGCTGAGAGACTCCAAGAGACTTTATAAAAGTCTGACATACCAGATGCGCTGCGCCGAGTCATCCGCGATTTACTGCGATAACTTTTGCAGCCGGACAATTTGTACCTGTTCCACCAAGCGACGACGGCGACGATCGGCTTCGAAGGAAGACCATGAAAGAGTCTTTGCTTGACTGTAGAAGATAGCGTTGAGAGGAGAAAAAGGAAATGTTTAAGACACTCCGCAACTTGGAACGAACGAATCTCGTAAATTTTACAAGTGCAGACTGCAGTCGTAGCGTGGAAAACAGCGGTAAATATATTTCTTGCACGATCTTAATGTCACAACGTTATAGAGTTCAAAGGAAACACGATGATAATCCACATTAATGAACTGATCTGTTTAGGATAGGGTGATATCCGTTTGAAAGCAGGAGGTGATGATAGCAAGAAAGTCTAAAGACAAAAGGAGCATTTAGAAAAATCATCGTCATCATCATCATCATCTAGCAAGTTCTAGAGACAAAACGATCAAAGGAAAAGGGCAGCAGATACAAAATATTTTGCCAGGGTTGCTCTCGAAGATGCACTCGAGCAGAGCTCGAATTAGCTGGCGAGATCGGAACCGATACTGCGCGGCAGTAATTCATTAGCATGATTGCTCGATCCACAGGAGACTACTGCAGGCAGTTGTGAGAGTGAGAAGGAAGAATCGAGCACGCCCGAGTTCTTGGCCCCCAGAGAGAGCCAACTAACAGATATACACTCCTTCATCCTCCTCTTTTTCTTCTTCCTCTCCTCAAGGTGGCAACAGTGTTGGCGGGAAAGTTATTCCGCCGACCGCCACTAAATCATGCTCCATGGACTCCTGCTTTATTATCTCGCGTGTCTCTTTCCCGTCCTCTTTGCCTCCCTCAACCTATGCTTGATTTCCAACCACATCGCTAGCTCCTCCATCTCTGATCAACGCCACTCCATCTATTACTGCGTTTCCCTAGACTGCTTGATGATGATCTAGATAACTGATACAGGAATTAATTTATTTGGGGGGACAAAAAAAGGTGGTGCAGGTCAGAGTGTGATTGAACTGGCCAAGACAGACCCGCCATCAGGAGGGGTCCAGTCATGTCCATCACCGCCCTCATACCTTTTTCGTTTCAGCAAACTTACACTGGCAAATAAGCTACGACCCTTTCCTCATCTTCTCTCGCTGGGACCCACTTGGAAATTAGTCACCGCATGTATTATGAATGGGTCCCATCCGGCACGTCCACGAGTATACCCCGTTTCGGGGTATACATTAAGAGAAATTGAAGGAGAGTTGCTGATGCGCCTGCAGGGTCCTCTTGAGCGCATATGGTCCTGGAGAATTTGCTACCATCAGAATAAAAATTGCAGCCTTCGCAATTGTATATTTAATTATTATTTATAATGTAACATGGGCATAAGAAGTAAAAGAGGAGGAATGAGAAGAAAAAAAGAATGAGGTAATATATTCGCTTGACTAATTTCAACTGGTCGTTTTGTTCTAGGTGCAAGCGACGGACCCCGACTGCGGCGTGAACTCCATGGTGAACTACACCCTGGCAGCAGGACGGCTGGCGAGCGAGCAGCTCTTCGTGCACAGCGACACCGGCGAGATCTGCGTGAGATCGCCGCTGGACCGGGAGGTCGCGTCCTACCTGGAGCTTCCAGTGATCGCAACTGACAGAGGTCAGTATCATCAATATCTATGTGTAGTACTAGAACTATTCTCTCGAAGATCATGTACACCTCATTCTCCAATGTTGTTCCCGTGGTCAGGCAAGACGATCAACCGGGCTCGAGGCGATCGCACGACCGATTGCAAGCGGTAAAAACTCGTTAACGGCCGCGGCCAAGTGCGAACAATGCGTTCGGCTGAGGTGCTAGAGAATAGAGGCGGCATGAGCCAGGTCCAATGAGGAGGATGTTCGTGCTGGTGATGGTGGAGTTGATGCCAGGGGATGCCAAGGAAGGGAGAGAGACGGGAAAACGACGCGGCGTGCGGCTATCGGCTCGCTAACATCTAGTAGTAGCTCTGTAATAGGCTGTATGATTTATGTTGCGAGTATTCCGTGGCCATTTTCAACGAGAGAGACTCCGTGCTGGCTCTGCCCTTATGCGAGGGACAATGACTGAAGTCCATTGATCTAAAACGCGCCTAGAGTCCTTATACCCATGGTGGTGTAGTGTAAGGAGCCCTCAAGTCGAGGAATAAACAAACAAAAAAAGGAAATATATATAAGCATTGTTATTGGCATTTTACACAGGAGATATCAGGACATGTAATTGTCATTGTTGTTACTCGACAATTGTCGTTGGATGTCATTTGCGGGTATTGTCGATTCATTGGGAATAAAGGATTACACTGCGGAGTTCAGTCCAATTCCGCCAAGCAGCGATAGATCTTCTTGCGAGAGAGAGAGCCCGAATTGGGAACGCTTGAATTATTGCATCGTGCGTATTAGTTCGCGCCGCGGGAGCGGAGATTGTGTGTATGTATACCTTGGCGTCGTCGATATCTCCACGAGAAGTAGCATGCATGAGTAAAGAGAAAGAGAGAAGGGAAGAGAGTAGTTGATTGGCTCAGAAAAAAAGCCCGGGCTGAGAACGCCGGTGATTTATGTTGGACTGGCTCAGGGCAAACTTCGGTTGCTCATTCTCTGTTCAATGACTCTTCCCGTCGGGAATTTCCCCCATGAAATTCCATCTATACACTCTCCCAACAATTAAAAACCCATTTCACTGATTGATCATTTTATTTTCTAGGTGGACTGAGTACAACTGCAATCGTCAGGGTTCAAATCCTCGATGTCAACGACAACCGTCCAATCTTCAATCCACGCGACTACAACACGACAATTCGCTCGGACATGCCACCGAGCGGATCAATTGTCAGACTGATTGCTAATGACTTAGATGCAGGACTGTTCGGTCAGGTTGCCTATCGTATCACCAGCGGCAATGAAGGCGGTCTCTTCAGAATTGACCGAGCAACGGGCAAGCTCCAGGTTGCACGACCCAGTTTACTGTCCAGGTCGACGCTTCATCAGCTGAATGTGACGGCGACTGATGCCGCCGGGCTCAAGAGTACCCTCGACGCGCGTGTCAGGATAAGCGTGTCGACGGGTCAACGATTGCCGAGCTGCGAGCGACCCAGATATGCCATCATGGCCAAGGAGAATGTTCTGCAGAACAGCATCATTGGCGGTGTCAAGGAAACTGTCATTACAGAGTCCGCATCGGCTTCTGGTAAGCTTCCTATAATGACTTGGAAATAAATGTTCTTTTTGTTTTCAGTGACGTGGTTGTATTATGCTTGGCAACGACCTGGGGTAGGTCTTTCACTCGGTGGTATAGGAAGCAGCAACGCCTGGAGAAACGTATTCCACGAGCGTGTTAGCATACTCGCGTCACGAGAGCACCGAGTGAGATTCTTATTGGGGTAAAAAATACCTCGGCACGAGTGACGGATAACGACGCAGAAATAAAGAATGCTATATACGAGAGAAAAGTGAGATCAATCGGGATCACGCATGTATGAGATGCTGCTGCTGCCAATGGTCTTCAGAGGAAGAGAACTTTGAGAAAAACGTTTTTGGAGATTTAAAGGTGTAACTGGGAGAATTATTGGCGGTGGCTTATTTTGCGTTGAGCGCGCAATACCAAGGGGATGCCAAGAGGAGAGAAAGAGGCACTCTTGAGGAAGAGAAAAGGAGGCACGTATCCGTGTTTCCACACTGGCGGTACATCCGATGTAAGATACGGCGCGTCACGACCTGGGCTTACCGCGCTATATACCTCAATTCAAGCGTGTAAAGTGCGCTCGAACGTACGGCCAAATGTATCCCAGGATGTTATAGGCATGCCATGAGAATGGTACTTTACCAGAGCTGAGTGTATTGTGCTTTTGGTCTGCATATAACCGTCCCGTTGCATATCAATGCTCAAGCTCACGTTCACTTTATTTTTCTCTCGTCATCATGTCTTTCTCTCGGTCCTCTCTGTAGTGTAGACTACTACACTAGTATTCGTGAAGGAAGCTACACAACTTGATCCATCAGATTACATGTTACAAGTTATAATTAATAAGAAAGAGAAAGTCAATGGTCAAATAATGTTTTTTTTGCAAGTGATTTATGTTGCTTTTTGGCTTCTCTCGGTCTCATTCTCACTCTGTTACTTTTGTGTCTTCTCTTTTTGGATTTTCTCGCAGTGCCAGCGACGTGAAGACAAGAAGAACCTGTTCGCGACGTCGTGACACACGCGTGGCAATATTTGACGCTCCTTGACCAATCAGATTATCAGATTAAATCGAGTGTTTATCACTGTTGCTGCTGCTACTGCTGCTGGACATTCTCGATGGCTTAGAACGACTGTACCACATCGGCTTCAGTGAGGTGTTTCTCTGCTGTTCGGTTACCTGAACAAATTGGAGGGATGTCTCACTTTCTTGGTAAAGCTCAACTTTCCAGGACAGAAGAGAATCGACTCGATTACCTGGTGCATCTCGAAGAGATCGAAGGATCGAGCGTGACGAGAACGGAAAGTGAAAAGAGCAAAGGAGAGAGAGAGTACATCGTATCGCCCTCGGACGTTTGTCAGAGTCTTGAGTGTGCGCTACGTCTTACTTTACGACAAGATGATGAGGATACTTTAGTCAAGAATCGATTGGCCTTCTTCTTTCTCTCTCTCTCTCATTCACCTCTTTATCTACCTTCTGTACATCACATACGTCGTTTGACACGTTGAAAAAAACGTCATCGAGGCCGCTCCTTACCACAGAGAAAGTGCAGTAACCTAGTGACACGAGGAGTAAAGGAGAGGAGATGTTCTACGTGTTTTACAAGAAAAATCTAACTCGATACGATGATTTACGATCATTCTCCATATAAAGCCCCAGCGTTTTTCCATGTCTCTCCAGTAAATTCTTCACTCTTCATGACATCTTGTCGCAATCGTGATAAATACAGTTCATTAAACGTGGAAGAGCTTAAGGAACAATTTTCTGTCTATTCCTTTTTGTGTGTTCTCTGCTGAGAATATCTTGAGATCTGGTCATTGTTAACCAGCAGATGGGACTTGGGATGGACGTGGGAGTATCGTCGTCGAATGAGGAGGACACGAGAGAGCAGTGGAGGAGAGAGACGAAAGGAGGACGCATCGTCCTCGAGGTCGCATAAATCGTCGCGCGTCGGATTCCGGGCAGCCGAACGCAAGCCACTATTGTCCAGTCGCTCTTTTTTCTCTTGCTCTCTCTCTCTCTCTCTCTGTTCCTTCCCTCCCCGGGAATGGAAGCTCTCTGCACTCTTTGCATACACTTTAAATATTACCGCCTGGATCGCGCTCTGAGAGTGGCCACAGAGAGGAAGAAAGAGAGAAAGAGAGCACACTGGACAGGGGAACACGCGGTGGTTGTCGAGGAGACAAGAGAAGACTCTCTGAGTGTGCAACCGAGCGGATAGATCCAGATAAAACATTGTCTTCGAAGTCGAGATCGCTTTGGACTCCAACGCCAGGACCACAGCCCATCGTTTTACTGTCTCAGAACAAGAAGAAAGACAGCAACTTTTTATCTCACTAATTTTCCTGAAGAATTTCGAGAGGACTCGCGTCGTTTGACGCTGCCTGAGCTTGTATCTCTGTACCAAACCAATACATATGGAATTACTTGGCTTCATAAAGTGAGGACGATAGGGATCAGGAGAAACGTATGGTCGTGACGCGATTTCGTCGACTTCACTGATCAATGCCTCGTTTCGTTCGGCATGCCTGCGCGCACCGCAAGGAGAGGATGAGAGGTGACTCTTTATATACGACTTGCGACTGCATATCTCTCATGGCTTCGTTCCCCAGCCAACTCCCGTGGGCCATGCTTTCACCGGGACTTGCAAATTTCGTGGGCACTCGCGCGCGTCCCCATCCAACTTGCGCATCAGCAAAGAGAGAGGAAGAAACGTGCTCGCACACTCGTTGGATCCCGCGGCGTGCATTCGAAGCAAATCTAAAACCCGCGGTCTCCACCGTCTGTGCCGGGGACCTCTTTCGTTCTCTTTCTCTGTTGCTTCACGACGTTCGGTGGTGGTGCAGCCGCCGGAGAAGATCAGCGAGAGATAGGACCCCGCCGTCGTCCAGTCGTCCTGCGATCCGGGGCCCGAACCCGTGCGCAGCACAGTCTAATTTGCGTAACTCCATTCCAAGAAATTCGTGCTCCTTCTCTCCCTCTCTCGCGTATCTTCATCGTATGCTGCTGCTGCTTCTTCTTCTCCTCTGCTTCTTCTTCATCTTCTTTCGTTTCCCATCCGATTCTTCTTCCTCCGCTACTTATTTTTGCTCTTCCTCTTCTTCTTTTCGCTTGTCATTTCACTCACCTGCTTCTCCTGTACGCGTATAAAAAGCCCTTGGCCTCTTGGATCTCTGGGTTTTTTTTATTATTATTTCTTCCTTTTTTATTCGTTCTCTCTGTAGCCCTTTCTCTTATATTCCACTCATTCCCTTCACCATTGTGTGTTCAGGATAAAATACCGAGGGTGACTACATACTTACCACACAATTAAAACATATTTTTTATGTGATCCAATCGATTCTTTCAGGCTGGGCCACCTTCCTTATACTTTCTGAATGGCGAAGATGAACGATGGCAAAAAAACCTATCTCACGTATACTGGAAAAAGGTATTGAGGAGCCAAAAATGTGAGATTCAATGTTCAGCAACATCAGCAGTGGCTCTCTTGCTCCAATCTCCTCCTCACTTGGACCAAATCGAGCGAGGGACTGGCATTAACATTTGTACGATGGAAGAAAGCTGGATGTGATGCATGTGGGTATGATTCTGTGCAGTAGAGAGATGCAGTGTAACGAAAAATGCAGAGGGAAAGAGGCAAACTTAAGAGAATCCATGTGGTGGTTGTATGATAATACCAGCTGGCTCCCCACGACGTGGACCAAGTCGAGGCACCCCTCTACATCATTTTCGACGGCGGCTGTTTATTGCCGGATGCAAATCGCGACTCGCGCGACCTCATGCCACCGTTCTCGAGGAATCCAAAGGCAAAAAGAAAATACGAGAATTAATTTAAAACAACCACTTGTGTGTTTTCTTCCTCGACGACACAAATTACATAAAATAAATCAAAAAAGAAAAATCGTCTAATGAGCGAGCGGCAGGAAAAAGCATGAGGAAACTCTCTGGATAAACGATAGCAGAAGAGAGAATTGCTCCTACGAAGAAGAAAAAACGGTGAGGCCGAACGAGAGAGGAATCACAGGAATCCACGAGATGCAGACAAGATATACGGGCATCGGCGTATCCCTCCACAGAGTTTCCTATACAAACCTAACGGCGCCGGAAGATACTCCTAAGCAGGATGAAAAGAAGTAACATGGAGCCTACTGAGAAAAGGCCCTGTGGAAATCCAGGTGATTTTATATCGCGCCACAGAGTCTTCTTCTCTATTTATATACCGCTCTCCTCTCTCGACTACTGAGGGCATATGTATTATACAATATAAGTACCTAGATGATGTATCGAAGTATCGATGGATCCGGATACAGTCACTGCAGTCGGCATACATAGGCTACAATGCGATGCTACATAGTCGGGCGTATGTGCATACATACACGAACGCGTGCAACCAGGTGTAATAGTCCTGGTGATGGCTTGCCCGTTTTATCTCATACTCTTGTCTCTTATCGTCCATTCCATCTATACCAATCGCCCAGCAGCGTTCTCCAACGGCGAGGATCTCCAGACGTTTATCCTCAACACAACTGCGCGCGTATCTTCTTCGTTTCTTTTCCCACAGGCGTTGGAATTATATATTTCACCTAAAACGGTGGGTAATTAATTTGAGGTGTCATAGCTAGAGTTGTTGTAAATTTTTTTTCACTCTCTTCCCGTCTTCTTCAAGACCCGTACAAATATTTTACATCAATTTGATGTTGTCTCTAGTTCATTAATTCCAATGTAATTTATGATTGTCATTTAGTTGCTGGAGTATCTGAGGAATTCGTTTTAAGAGCGGCGAGAGAGGTTCATCATCAAGGGCGGTATATCGATGTCACGACGAGGCATTAAAGTGTGGCACGTCGATATAGTCATAAAGACAGTGACTGGGAGCACAGGGCGGTGGTGATATGGCGGAGAGAGGCTGAGAGAGAAAGAGATAAGACAAGAGACTAAGGATTGTACATATATAGCGACGACGACGACGAGGCGAGGACGTATGAGAGAGGAACGAGTGGGACCCCCGTCGGCGACAGCGTGCCTTTACCGTGGTATCGCTTCTTCATCGCATTCACTGCGGCATCTTCCTCGCTACGTTCGCTCGCTATTTGCTCTCTCACTCCATTCACTTGGGTTAATCATCATTATTTAATTACAAGACTCTTTTTCGTCGACTGAGTGTCGTCTGATCATCAAGACACTCGACTATCTCGCGCGTTCACAGCATTTTCAATTAAATTCAAGTTTTCTTCTGCATTTGCCTCCGTGGATGGTCTCTGCTGCATCAAGTACACTCGATCAAACAAGCTACTTTTATTTAGCAAGTGAGAAAGCTCATGGAGAGACCGGGGAATCGGATCATCATCATCATCAGCACGAATGAAAGAATAAGAGAAAAAAATGTGGAAAAGAGTCAATTGGGCAAATGGTATCACGCCTCTTTCCACCTCGAGCACGATGCGCCGCGTGATACAGTCGTCGAGGACGATTTTTCGAATCGTCGAAATTTGCAAGCGATTTGTCTTCGTTACACCCACGTGGCACCCTGGGGGGGGACACCGCACGGCGTGCTAGGCTCTCTCAGGCCCTTTCCTCCTCATCTTCATCTCTCTCATACTCCTTTCCTCCTTCCATCTCTGTCTTCCGATCTCTTGCGTGTGTCCCATACGTTTGGTGGACGCGACGAGACGGGAGAAAAACGTTCACCTCGCGCTCTTGCGCGTATACCGCAATTGTAATTTATTCGGCCGATAAATACTCTCAGCGGCGAGAGGAGATGCGTTCTCTCTCTCCGGCGCACGGGTAATCTCCTGGGTAATGAGTTGTGGCCACAGTGAAGCCGACGATGGAGTTTCGCTGCATGTGCAAGCGCGTGAACGCGACACTGATGCACGTCCTTTTCTCTCTCGCTCAGGAATGAATTTGTTTTTTGACCTCCTTCATCATTTTTCAGATGTGTTGATCAATATCATCTATACCCTGATCACACTGGATTCACAACTGATCGATTTAACGAAATGTCACGCAGAGAACATTCATTTGCAGTGAACACATTGGAATTTTGTCAGCCTCGAGAGAACCGTAGATGGAGCTCAATCCCGCTGCTGTGATCTTGGAGGTTGTTGCTGTTACTGTTGCTGCTGTTGCTGCTGCTTGATCGTAATTATACGGGGGAGGAAAACCCGTGGGTTGACCACTTGGACTTGAAGAAGTAGTGGAAGGAGGTTGATACATCGTCGTGCTGCTGCAGGCAGCCCTGAAAAAATCAGCAAACGTTCAATAACACGGATACACCAAGAGGAGTCACCGCAGTTCTCCTTGGCGAGCGACACCCATACGTGTATATATGTATATACTCATATATACCAACGTGCATCCACTTGTCGTTGCGTGCCTATGTTTATCGATGCCCAAGATACACCTATACACTTGGACCGACTCTGCGTCCACGTGGGACATTGCCAGCAAGAGAAAAAGACACACGAAGGGTATGAAGGGATATAAATAGCGCTCTATAAATTATGCCGAGCACGTATATACGGCGAGAGCAAGTCTACCCATCTTTAAGGCTCGCTCTCCCTCTCGCTGAACGTCCCATGTCAGCAGTGTCGTCCTCCAAGAGGTAGAGTGTCACCGAATACCGTGGAAAAGAGGAGCGTTCGCTGTGAGGAGTAAACCGCCAGACACGGTATCGAGTGCATCCGGTTTTTCCTGATGCATCTCAATAGGACAAGAGGAACACAACCCTGCAGATAGAGGTCGATGGTCTAGGACATCATGGATACTGAGGAGAGGAGGAGATGAAATCAGCGTCAGACAAGTGATGAGTCATATTGGCAGGATGATGAGATTCCATTGACGAGCATACGTATACGCACTCGCATAAATAATAGTTTGATTATGCGAATCGTTGACGGAACGATGGATGATAGATGATGACCCATGCAGAGATCATTCTCGCCTTGAATTATCGATGACTAGCGATCGATCCTGTGTATAAGAAGGGTATGCCTGTATGTGTGTATACTACTATACTCATTACGGTCATTTCTCCATTTCATCATCAACATCAGCAGCAGCAGCAGCAGCAGCCTTGCAAGAAGTGTGAAATCTCATCGACACGATTGAATTTCCGCTGTGCGAGAGCAACATTATCTCGCCTGATAAATCAACCTGGCCTGAAATATTTCGCAGCCAGAGAACTTTGAGCGTTTCGTGACGATGGAATTCACGGGGGTTCCTACATACATGAGGACCGCGTAGGCGGACAGGGAGCGCGACTCATTGCGCGAGGAACATGATGACCGTTTTGCGTGAAGAAGCTGAAGCGAAAGGGCAGGAGAAATATCTTGAAGATGAACAGCAGGTTCATAATGGCTGGTCAATTTGTCTATTAATTGATTACAAGGCGAATTTACAAACTCCAGCTGTATGAATCATCGGCCGCAATTCTTTTTGCTTCACTTGACTCTTTCGCAATTGCGTCTGCGTGGGAAAATCTTGATTATGTCTCTGCTGGGTTAATTAAGCGACGAGATCAACGAATGATGAAAGTGTAGATGGCGTCAAGCCATTCGCCTCTTTATTATCCTTGCAAATACATGGAAATGCGACTTTTACGGTCCATACGATTATGATGGATGTATGCAGACGCTTTTCTTCATCATAACCGATGAGCTGATGGGTATATACCGACTTCATATGAGACACATCATGTCCCTCTCGCTCTTTCTACTCTTCTATATAGTGGCTTCTTTCGCTTGAGCAAACCACTTCGATTAAGCAATGAAATTTTTTCGAATCTTTCGCGTCTTTTCCCCCCTTCGACCCGCATGAATATTCCACAGTCAATTAACATAACTCGGTTCTCTCTCCCGCGAATGTATATATATGTCGTGCGGGATCCGGTAGCGAGCCGAAAAATTTCGCTGGTGCTCTCTTCAGGCACACCGGACACACCCGTTTCGATTATTCACCGAGGAGAGTAATCGTGTTCCCTTCTGTTGCGTCGCAAAAAGCGTGAATTCGAGATTCAAACGTGGTGGGACGGTAGATTGGTCCAGCAAAAGGAGGGGAAGAACGATGATAGAAAGAGAGATAAAGAGCAAGAGACGAATTCATACACGTTCCAGTGAGTCCTGCGAGAATGAAGGTGGATGAGGCTTTTGCTACAAATTAGCCGCTTGCTTTCTAATTAGTCGAATTAACTGGCGATACAAGTATAACCCGTCTATACTTGTATGCTCATCTCGCTCTCTGTTTCTCCATCGCGTTCCTCGTTTCACCCATTCCTGTGTAGTCTGATGGGTACCATCTCTGGCCATCTCATGCACCCAGTGCACCTACTCTCTTTCTCCTCTTTCACTGATGCTGCTCGTGTCGGCCTCCGGCGGAGCTAGTCTCCGGAGCCGCGACACTGGTACGCACTCGCGGGGAGTTATGCGTGCCCGCAGTTACATTCATGTTTTATTTATCGTATGATTTGATCATCCGAGCATCGCCGCGGAGCAAACCGCGTGAACATTCTCCCCGGTCAGGGAGAGCACTGGACACTCGTCGATGAGTATAGAGAAAGAGAAATGTGCAGACGGAGAGAAAGACAGGCACAGAGACAATGCGTGCATGCATGTGCGATACAATGTTTCTGAGCGGTTGCAGTAATTTTGATGGTTTCGTGTTGCAGATAAACGATCACGTTATACAATGTCTCTAAGCGGTTGCCGTAATTTTGATGGTTTCGTGTTGCAGGCAAACGCCCAAGCAGATTCTTTCTGGCCACTGGAGAGCTTGAGTTCTCAATTGATCCAACCTCCGGTGTTCTGAGGACGAGGATTCCTTTTGACAGAGAGACCAGGGACCGGTATATACTCAGCATCGGCATCAGAAACAACTTTGGCATCGGTTATTGTCAGGTAAATATATATTTGATGTTTCATGGGACTGAAAAAGTCTTTCCCTTGATGAAGGAAATTACTCAAATACTCATATAGTCATACAAACATATGCATAAACATTAATTATACAATTTTGATGCATCAGGTGGAGCTGACAGTGGAAGACGTGAATGACAACCCACCGATTTTCCCAAGCACCAATATACGGATATCAGTGCCCGAGTCACACCCACTTCACACCCCGTTGTATGTGGCCCACGCGACTGATCCGGACACAACGCCATCAACTCCAATCCGCTATGTCCTCGGTCAGAACAGCAATGACCTCTTTGGAATCGATGCTCACCTCGGCGAACTCTATCTGTCCCGTAGATTGGATTACGAGACTCAGCAGAGGCATAGTCTCATGATAAGCGCTGTGGATGGTACTGGTCTCTCAGCGAATATCAGTCTGAGCGTGGAGGTTCAAGACGTGAATGACAACCCCCCGGTGTTCGAGAGGAACGAGTATCACGTGGAGGTTCCCGAAGGCGCCAAGCTCGATTCTCAGGTGAGAAAAATCTTCATTACACGCCCGTCACGCTCGCATTTGTTTATCGAGCCGAGGCCATAGGCGCGGCTGGACTACACCTCGGCCTATCCTTCTTCCTCTCGTTCACTCGCAGGAACGTAATAAAAGTAAATGAATGGATACGACACGAAGGGGAAGTAAAAGAGAGAGGGAAAAAAGTTCGACTAGCCACTAGCGGACTTTACCCTCTGCCCGACGAGGACACGAGTAGTTAACAACCCATAGCTCTCCTTTCCTCCTTGACTCTTTTCAGAGACTCCCCATATATCTTTCAAGCACGCTGAGATCCTCGCGGATGCGTAATTTCATCCGGGACAACCAGGAAGCTCGTCGCCACGTTGAACCCTGCACTCGCACCGTTTCTAAATCAACAGCATGCAGGATGCAGTCAGAGCGCGGAAAGTCCATTCGAGTTTGATAACGCCCGTACACATGCAGCAGTCTCAAGAATGCCAGGCATTCCTTTTACAACTGTCACAAATTGGCTCCATGCAACAGTTGAAATTGTATCGCGTTACATGCAAGCCCGTTGGATCGGAATGAATTTGTGTTTAGTGATCGTGTCTGGCGTGATTTTTATCAATAATAAGGACAGACACGAGAACTGGCTCATTCTTCGTTTCATCTTTCTATTCCTTTCTCATTTGCTTAAACTTGAAGCTAATTCTTCCGACAATTAATGGAGTTGTGATGATTTTTTCAGGTGCTCCAAGTGACTGCCCTAGATCTGGACACAGGCAACAATGCCCGGATCAGCTACCGTCTTCAAGGCTCTACTTCCTTTCGCATCAGTCCAAACACAGGCTGGATTTACCTGACCCAAACGCTCGATCGCGAAACAACCGATCGTTATGTTTTGACTGTTCTCGCTACTGATAACGGCAGTCCAGCAGCTACCGCAAGTTCTTCAGTTCTAGTCACAGTCCTGGACGACAATGATAATAGTCCACGCTTCGAGAAGGACTTTTACTCATTTGAACTACTCGAGAATCTTCCCTCTGGCATGCTGGTCGGGACTGTGAGTGCTTCTGATCCTGATCTAGGAAAGAATGCGCTTCTGAGATACGCAGTCGTTCAGCACAATAGTAGCTTTACCATCGATCCCGATACAGGTGAGTTTGTCATTCCCTTCCGTTCCTGCTCCAACCCTTCCATATTTCTTCTACCTCTTATCGTTTTGTCAGATACTCGACAGTCTCTCCACACAAAACACGATTCTCATTGAAACGTCCAGCCACGAGTGTTTGCTAAAGGTTGGATCTCAAGGAGCGAAGAAGCATAAAAGGCCCCACAGATAGTCACAGGCCCAGCGAGATAAATATTGGCAGTGTAACAGCCTTCTTGTGGCTCTCTGGATGGCGGAAAAATATTTTCTCATCTCGAGGGGGCTGGACTGTAGTCCTTCCGGATCTTGATACATCCAATTAAATCTCTTTTTATTCTGCTTTTACACGCGTCCTATACCTACTCTCTCTTATCTCGCTTCTCTCTCTCGCGATTGAAATAGAGCCCTCATCTCGCGCGCAGCTTCTCTTCTCATACGAATTTTCACGGAATACGCGGCATACTCGAAGGCGCGCACACGTGACTCAGACGATACGCGTGTGCGGAAGTAATCTCGCGGACGATTCGTCGCACGCGGATGAGCCCGGGCAATAATCCGATACCCATTATAATCCCTTGAGCGGCTGCCTCCAACCTCCTTCTTCGTCTTCTTCCTTCTCTTCGTTCCGTTCCTTTTTTCACCTCCTTCACGATCCCACCCTCTTCTTGTTCTCTCTTCCTCTCTTTCTCTCTGGATGGGTTTAACGACGCGATCGGAATTCGTTTTGAGGTGCGTATATACATATGTGGGGAACACACGCGAGAGGTCGACGGGCGTTCCTCGTAAGCGAGATGAAGGAAGCGTGTGTGTGTGTGTATGAGAGAACGAGAGAGAGATAGAGATCGATCAAGGACCCTTGCGGCGTGGAAGGTGGTGGAAGATGGGAAGACTATTAATTTTCTAAATAGCCACCAGCACCTAGACACGTATATAATTTACGCTTTGCTCTTGCGTCAACCTCTACGGAGGAGAGACTGTCTCTCTCTCTCTGTATTTCTCTCACTCTCTCTCGACCTCCTCCGCTATTGTTTGCCTCTGGCAGCAATATCTTTCGTAATCCATCGACAATCAAGCGTTCAATCGACTTTGAGAAGTGTGTCCGAGGCGATCGAAAAATATAATTGATATTCGATCAATGAATACATTTTTTATGGTCTAACCCGACAGTTTAATTGAAAGAGAATAAGGAATGTTCCCAAGGAATTGCGCGCCTTCCGACGTTCCTAGACACTTTAACGCGTGTCCTTCATGCACGCGGTGTCGCTTTGATTGGCACGCGACACGAAGATATCCGCGTTCGCAACTGGCGGTTGCCTTTTCTTCCTTTGACAGACCTCCAGTCTGCTGAGAGCGGCACGCGAAAGGTGGAGTGACACACTCGCCAAGGAATGAGATATCAGGGGAAGCTGAGCCTGGTCTTTCCTCTGCACGAATTCGTAGATAACGAGCTATTATTTTTGATCAAAATCTTCCCAATCTTTATTCATTGAAACTAATATTATTTCGAGTAGTTTCTTTTTTTGGAGTTTATTCGCGTACATTCCATCACTTCCAATGCATGAATGAGCTTGGTCACGACTTCGTGCGTGGAATTCACTCTCACGTCATACATTTCAATCGAGCTTCAACGTCTTCACTGTACATTATTACTTTCAAGCGTTTCATAAGAATAATAAAATTGAGCATTTAATATATTCACTGCCAATATTGTCTCTGGGCTCACCAAAGAAGTTTAATTTATACAGAATTACTTTTTTCCAGTATAAAATTTATACTTAAAATATGGCTGGATGGACCAAGCAGCGTTGGGACGTTCTTCTTCAAATATTGGGAGAGAACAAGGGATAGGAGATGGGTATAGCGGCTACACGAAAAATGCATTAGCACGCGCCCTACTACCCTTTTTTATTGTCCCACATGGACCTTCTCGGTCCGGGAACCGACCCATTCGATCGTTCACACTCACAAGGTTCTGCCGCCGACAGAGTGTCGTCGAGAGAGCGTATACGACATCCGCCGCGCTTGGACAGCGGCAAGAAAGACGAACGATCGAAGAGAGTCGGGCATCGCTTTTGGTATTCCAGAAAAGCCTGACCATGGACATGAAACAACGTTCTTCTTTCTCTCCCTTTTCGTTCTTCGCCACAACCACGAAATTATTATCCTGCTCAATCGACGAGAAAAAAGATCCCAATTTAACTCAGCTAAATGAGAATGATTCTTCAACTTTCAGGCGAGATCGTAACTCGGGAGCCACTTGATCGTGAAATGAAGAATATTCATGAACTCGTTCTGGAAGCTAGGGATCAAGGCACTCTATCCAGAGCTGCCAGAGTTCCTCTTCGAGTTACAGTTCTAGATGTCAATGACAATTCACCCGAAATTGTGGATCCTCAAGGCGATGTTGTGAGTGTTAGGGAAGAACAGCCACCGGGAACAGAAGTTGCCAGGGTTAGAGCACTCGATACTGATCTGGGAGAGAATGCAACAGTCACTTATAGTATTCTAAAAGGTCAAAATTAATTTCTTTTTTGCATTACTTAATATTTTTTATAATCAAATTTAGAGCATCATTTGACAGTGTAATATTTATGCAGATCGAGACTCGGATGGCTATAATGTCTTCACCATCGATCCAATCACAGGAATGATTAGAACAAAATCGGTTCTTGATCACGAGGAACGTGACGTTTACAGAGTATCAGTGAAGGCAAGCGATGCAGGCCGACCTCCCCGACACAGTATCCGAGCTCTCCGCGTTGAAGTCCTCGCCCTGGCCGATAATCGGCCGACATTTAGCAGCAGCAGTCTCACATTTCACGTGAGTATCCACTTATCTGATGATTCATCGTAAAGTCATTAAACGCCTTCAATAAATTGTTTATTTAGGTGCGAGAGGATGCGACAATTAGTCAGGCAATTGGATTAGTTTCTGGAGCAGGTCCTGCAGGCCGAGTGGCTTATACTTTAGAGTCTTTGACACCGTTGACCCAGTATCCTGCCTTCGATGTGGATCGGAGCTCAGGCCAGTTGGTCGTCGCTCATTCTTTGGACAGAGAAAACGTCAGCGAGTATCATTTAGAGATTCGTGCCCTGGACACAACGTCCATTGGCAATCCCCAAAGCATAGCTGTGTCAGTGAAAATCCTTATTGACGATGCAAATGACAATCCTCCTAGATGGCCCTTGGATCCCATTTTTATTCGAGTCTCCGAAGCTGCAGTCATTGGCTCCACCATTTACAATCTCACTGCCAGCGACCTTGACAGTGGTCCAAATGGAGATATCAGATACGACCTTGTCTCAGAGTTTCCATCGACTGGAAGCTTTGCAGTGGACTCTCTCACTGGTGCTCTCACTATTGCCAAGCCACTTGACCGAGAGGAGAGGAGTGAATACACGCTGTTCCTCAGAGCTTCTGATCGTGCACCAATTGGTGAAAGACTCACGTCGACAGTTACAGCAAAAATAATAGTGCTGGATCAAAATGACAACGATCCAATCTTTGTAGCTCCTGAGACGACGAAGATATCAGTCACTTCTGATCTTTTACCTGGTGTGTATTTAAATCTCTAAAAGATTAGTTGGATTGTTTATTTTTAAACATTTTTTTTTCTATTTTTATAGGTGTAAACATTGTCAGAGTTATTGCAGTCGACAAGGATACAGACAACAATGGTCGTGTGTCCTACGTTATTACCTCTGGCAATGAGGAGTCAAGATTTTCTGTGGGCTACGATTCTGGTATGGTGACTCTGATTAGGCCGATAGTCAGAGACACAGTTCTTCAAATCACAGCCAACGATCACGGTTCTCCACCTCGTAGAGCAGTTATGAACCTGACTCTAACAATTGGTGCTGGTCAGACGAGCGGACCTCCTCGTCTTCTACATCCTCATCCAATTGCTAAGATTTCTGAAGATCTTGCCATTGGTGGAACCGTTATAAACGTCGCTGGGCCAGTGCTCACTGATCAGGGTAAGTCTCTCGATGTTTTTTCATGTTGAAAGCCAGAATGCGAAACTGCACTCAAACTAATAGCACTCTTAAGGATGTAAATAATCACGAGATGGGAGAAGCTGTCCTGAAGGTACTATCGACTAATAGGAAAGCCCTGCTATGAAAATACTTGGAATAATTTTGCCTGCAAAAGTCTCTCGATACATTTCTCGTCTCTTTAAATTTATTTATTCTACATTTCCCTCTCAGATTCTCTCTGTGCTTTGTCTCCAACTCGATCCGTGTGAGAGTCATTTGGAAAAACGTGATCGAGATTCGATGTTATCGAGGCGAGGCGGAGGTCACAGCCACTTCCCATGGAGAGTATACATTCGAAGCGATGTTCGAAGGACACTTTCGAAGTCGCAGCATATCCGGGAGGTTGCTCTGGACGAAGAGGCAGCGCAAGGATATTTGAGAGACCGAGAAGAGAGCAAAGAGAGTGGCGATATGCCGCGTGGGGAATCAGAAGCGGCGAAGGAGCTGGACGAAGCAGAACACGCGAACAATGGCCGCGTATATCATCGTGCTGTGGTGGACTTTGCCGCGCGCTACGCATAGGCAAATCACCACTCTGAACCGAAGGTGGTGTGTGCTCGCCGCATATCCCGTCCCCAGGGCAAATGCGCATACATACTCGCCCGCCAATGCCCAGGGCTTTGTCTAAGCCCGCTAAAAAATCAACGACAGGCTAAACGACGTTCTTTGGAATTTGAGAATCGAATGCATTAAACGCCAGCGAGCATGTAGGCAGGTCCTTTTGTTCCACTGCTTCGCTCTTTCTCTCTATTTTCTTTAAATGATTCAAACTGGGCGTTTTGCATTCATCTCGATAATAATCTTCATCTTTCTTCGTTCTTCCTTCACTTATAACTTTGATACGATTTACAGAATGTTGTGACTGCAACGCAGATTGTCTAGAGTATATAAAAAATGTGCATTTAAAATTTCTTCAAGACTCTCTCATTCTTTGGTCTTCGCGGCGTGCGTGAGCCTTTTGCTTAAACACGACGAGTCGTTCACAAAATGCATCCAGCCCACACAGTTGACCTGGCTACATCGGCGATTCTCTTTGGAGACTCCTCCAGCGCCTCGACATTCTACAATGTTGCCTGCGACGACGTTGCACTCCACTCAGATCGGATTTCGGCCACAGCGTTACTGTCTTTCCGTATTATCGTTATTTATGAGAAGACTAAAGTCGATTAATCGAGACAACTGTTGTTGTTTTTTGTCCATTTTTTTTATTTACTCGTAAGTTTAAATTTCGTTTTTATCGATGAGCAAAGATCTAGTTGGGATATACGTATTTTTTTCTTTACAGGGTAATCAAAAAATAAATCATAAATTAATGAGATTATTTCTGGTTTTTTTTTACAGTTAATGTCAGCTTCCACATTCCCGCTGGGGTGGCAGATGACAAATTCACTGTCACGACGACCGGTGTGGTGACACTTCGTGGACCGCTGGACAGAGAAAAAGTTGCTCGCTATTACGTACCGATCTTAGCAAAATCCAGTAAACTCCTTGACCTGACGACCCTCGAGATTGTCGTACAGGACGAGAACGATAACGCCCCGGAGTTCCGGCCTGGATCGTGTTACACACTCGCTGTGCCTGAGAATCAAGAAGCCTCGATAATCCATACGATCTCAGCGCTGGACATGGACGATGGCAAGAATGGCGAGATAACTTATACCATCGTTGGTGAGTTTGTCTTTTCATAACCGACATCATGACAAAAATCTTTTATATTTGCAAATTGTCAGTTTATTCTCTTCAATATTGTGCAGGCGGCAACGTAGGTGGAAAATTCAAGCTCGACCCCACAACAGGACACTTATCCGCGTCTAGTCTGGACCGTGAAACCGTCGCCAGATACATCCTCGCCATCTCAGCAAAGGACAAGGGTCGACCGAGTCTTGAGGCTCGTTGCAACATTACAATCATTGTCATCGATGTCAATGACAATGCGCCAACGTTTCTGCGAGACTCTCGCACTGACCATCGACGTTCTGCAACTAAGAACCCGGACTATATCAGCTTCAGTGGCCATTCCTTCCATCAATACAGTAGCTCGTCCCTCTACCCGAATTACATGTCTGGAAAGTACATTGCTACAATATCGGAGGATGTCCCTGCAGATTCTTCAGTGATTACAGTGAAGGCGAGCGATCCTGACCAAGGTGTTAATGGGAAAATCACTTACGCAATCGCTGAAGAGACAACGTGGCTCTTCAGGGTTGACAACCTCACTGGTGTCATCACTACTGCTGGGTAAGCAGGATTCTTGAGACGGAGCTGCAACTAATTTTCTTTTTTTTCATTCATCAAAGCACACACAGGCACACACTCTCGCTGCCATGGCAGTTTTATCTCGTCTTCCGTTGATGCCTCGGCTAATTTCATCCTGGCGTTAATTGCCACGACCTTTATTGCCCCGTCTGATTAGGATCAGCCGAGGGATATTGCACAGCGTTCGCAGCGCTTACGCGCAAAAGGGAGTAGATGAAGGAGCGAGAAAGATATAACGTCATAAAATAGAAAGGAGGATGAAAGGAATCGCGTGGAAGTGGCTGGTCTCTTGCGCGAGGGAGGGTAAAGAGCATCGTAAAATTATTAAGTCCTTCTCCTTCGGCGACGCGCAGTGCGATTAGATGGTATGCATAATCCATAGTCGTGATGGCAATGTATATATGTATATAAATATGTACGCAAGAGGATGGATATTTTCATCCTCTCAGCGATATATTCCAAATGCTAATAAAACCTCGTATCTTTTGCTGAGCTCGGATTCCGCTCGCTCGCATCGCATCACGTCGCTGCCAAGTCATATAAAAGACGTTGACTGAGAAAAAAAAGTGCGACCTACCGTGAGGCACTCTCCGATGCCGCTTCTCGTCTTCCGGCCCAAGGTCGACGGTGTATGTGTCTGCGTGTGTTGTGTATTTATCAGTACGATCATAATTAATTAGACGTCGTCCGCGCATAAGCCAAGCCAAAACGATCGTTCGCGCTTTCAAGGAGATATCATAACTTTGAAGATAGAACATGATAAACCGCGCCCGCAGCGCTCTTGAGACACCACTTCACTGAGGATGATCATTGACTAAGCCATTTTGCGCCAGTGGAATGGAACAAATATTTTAATGATGACCCAAATCGTGTCAATGAGAATTTCGTGCGCGTCAACATTAGGAATGTCAACCGGATTCGAAAGCTGATAACCCACGTTATCCAATAAACCTCCATTGAGATTCGTTCTTTTTTAATTTTATTTTTTATTATGCCTTGCCTGCGAAAAAGTTTTTCAATCGACCATGTCCCCATGCTGGAGGCTATCGTCTTTGTTTGTTATTAATTTGCATTTATCGGCGCACCCCGACGTCTCTCTCTCTCCATTTCATTTTTATTCCGTCGTGTTTTGCTAAGTCGCAGAGGGAGGTGAACTCGCGAAAAGCAAGACGAAGCCGCGGATGGCCAGGGGAAGGCGAGAAACTGAAAGCATGCGCTGGAGACCAAGGGAGAAACAGGCCAAGAGAGTGGAGCGCAGAGACTGTGCGATTTTTGTGGCTCGACAGCCGTGTGTCATTTCACCGGGACACCATGTGGCATTTCAATGCATTATTTCACCCGGCAAAAAGGCTGATATGCAAAACCAGACGGCACGTTCTTCTCCTCTTGGAGAACGGGAGCTCTCGTTGTTGTTAACGTCGGGTTACACGAATACATTGCCTCCTCTACTCCATCCTCAGCGTGATTCTGTAGATTTGTAATTTTTTCACGCTACCGTTGGACCCTCTATGTTAAGGAAGCGAGACGTCAATTAAAATAAGATGACGCTCCTTTGTTGTCTCTCTATTAATCATGTCTATTTATTTTTGTTTCTCCTCTAGTCCATTGGATCGCGAGCGACAGAGCACCTACAATTTCCTGGTGGTGGCAACGGACGGGGGCAGTTACGATGCAAAGAGCACCTCTATTCCCGTAGAGATTAGCTTGATAGACGTGAATGACAATGCGCCAGTCTTCGTGGAATCTCCATTCAAGGCTACGATACCAATTGCAACACAACCTGGACACAATGTCCTGCAAGTGAGAGCGAAGGACGCGGATGCTGGCGCCAACGGCGAGATTGTTTATGCTTTCTTACACGAGCAGGACAAGCCCAAGTTTCGTATCCATCCCAATAGTGGAGTTGTCACGGCTACAACGTCGTTAACACAGGACTATGGAAAGACTTATCATTTGGAAGTTGTGGCAAGGGACAGAGGCAACCCTCCAAAGAGCACGATCGGGTTAATTGAACTTCGTGTTGGCGATACGGAAGATTTGTCGCGTAATTTGAGATTCCAGAACGACACATATGAAGTTGTTGTTCAGGAAAATTCACCGAGTGGCATAGATATCATTCAGGTTACTGCCGTTCGTTCCGATGGACGTCGACAGCATGTCTCCTATTCGATTGGTTCAGGCAATGACTTCCAGACATTCGTGATAGACGCAGACTCTGGCATGGTCAAAGTCAATGATCCCGCAAAGCTTGATGCAGAATTGTGGATAAATTTTGCCAGTTCTGAAGATTCTACTGAAGTAACTGATCGTTCTGACTCTTGGGAGAGGTCCTTGGACCCACAGCAGTCTAAAGCACTGCCGAAGGAACGTTCGAAACGAATTTTGACATTAGTGGCCAGAACAACGGGACCAGAGCCACTGGAAGCTTACGCCAAGCTTATTGTCCGTATCTCCGATGTCAATGACAACCCTCCGATCTTCACGCAGACTCAATATTCAGCGACTGTTCTCGAGGGGAATACCAAGGGAAATTTTGTCGTCAAGGTACGTAGTATAAATCAATATTTAAAATGACAAGATTGTTAAAATATGATTTTTTGTGGTGTCTACAGCTTTCAGCGAGTGATGCTGATCAAGGTGTCAACAGTAAAATTCTCTACCACATTGTCGATGGGAATCCCGACAACGCATTTACCATAAGTCCACCGTACAGTGGCATAGTGCGAACAAATATAGTCCTGGACCGTGAAATCCGAGAAAAATACAGACTGACGATAATAGCAACTGATCAAGGGAACCCTCAGCTAACTGGAACGGCAGCTCTCAGTGTCCGGATCATCGACATAAACGACAATCAGCCAACATTTCCCGGGCACAATGTTATTTCTGTTCCAGAAGGTAAGCACCACGTTCGTGCCTCTAACACCTCACATTTCCCCTAACAGATTTAAGTCGATTT
This sequence comes from Eumacrocentrus americanus, assembly GCA_018902335.1. NCBI lineage: Eukaryota > Metazoa > Arthropoda > Insecta > Hymenoptera > Braconidae > Eumacrocentrus > Eumacrocentrus americanus. The sequence goes on along the minus strand of JABSMT010023267.1, from coordinate 5,100 downwards.
TCAAGTCCCGTTGCATCACTCATTACTTCTTAATAACGACGATTGAGTCATGAAGTGGAGCAACGTTCCTGCTGGGAGGTAAAGCACGCTCCACGAAGAAGATTTGTTCATTCTCTGGGCAATGAAGCTCGCGGTGAGAATCAACGGAAGTTGAGAATTGCACGGGCTAGTTAGAGATTCGACGCGGATATCATGGATATATCCTGGGAGATCGCAATGATGCCACATCAACGCGAATGATAGTACTCTAGGTCTCTGTTAAGAGGCTGGTCTGATGCATATGTTACTGTGAATAAATGTGTGCTCGACGAGGTCGCAAGGCCTACACAAACTGTCATAGATCAGGCGCATCTATGCACATTTCACCCACGCACACTCTCGCCGAGAAAATGGGAAAGGAAAGGAGAACGTCAGGAGAGTGCAAGGGTGTTGGAGAAGCGCGTGAGGATCAGGAGAGAAAGAAAACAACGGATAAGAGTACGACACACAGAAACACAGGAGAGAGAGCGAGCGAGAGAGAATGGAGAGCGCGCGTTGCTCGCCAAGTATAAAGTTAAGTGGTAAAGGATTTATGCCGACATTAAAGTCCAACTGTTCGGAACAATCTGCATAACTTAGACGAGATAGGTGGCTGCCGGGCCAGCGGTTTTCTCTTGAGCGTCTTCGCTCTTTCTCGTACATTCGACATCATCAACGGCCTCGTTCTTCGTCTCGAGTGGCCCCACTGCCACCATACTGTTCCGTCCATTGACAGATACGATTCAATGGAGATCCTCGAAGCCACGGTGGCCCGCGGTGGCTTGACGTACAGCTGCTAACGTCGGCACCCTGGCAATTGTGAGAGGAAGACATAAGACACTTCGTCATCTCGTTAACTGTTTATTCAACCGGATAAAACGTAGTATATCGTCCAATACACTTTGTTGTTTAATATCAATTTATATTCATTCGATCTTAGATCAAGTAATTGCGATTCTCACTTGAGGTAATAATATCCCAGTGATTTTATTCTGTTTGTAGAGTTTTGCCGTGATTTTTTTATTGTATCCCAAAGAAGTCGTTATTCTCGAGTTATATTACCCTGAGGCAGGTTATTAAGAGGCTTAATTGCAGCCGGGATCCCAATGCAATTTTCAACTTTATAGTTCGAGGCTCACTTCGCGTTGACTAGAGTGTGCAACAAAAAGCCCTGAGTCATAGCATAAGCGGCCATAGAGATTCGTAATTATCCTTAACTCAAAAATGTCTGCCTCCAATTCCCATTGACTTGTTGAGAATAAAAGCCGAGAAACCGCTGTTCATGCAGCTTTATAACTTCTTTGGTCAAGATATAACACAGATACATAGAGGATTTGCAGCTGTAAGATTATCACGTGGAACATTTCCGTGTTTCCGTTGGCAAGAAACGAGCGTGAACTTACAAAAAAAAAGTGGTATTGAACGTTCAATCGGCAAATCGAGAGTCTCTTCTTCTCTCTCTTGTTCACTCTCTGTTGACCTGGACCGAGAAAATCGACGCTCTGCACTGAGGATATCAAATCGTGTGGTTATAACGGAACCCGATAATTGATTTTAATTACCAGAACTGGAATCGAAGATTTTAATTACTTGAAGGGCTTGAAACGAGTGTGTGCGGGGAAGTCTCTTGCGTCCGACAGCCCCGCCCCAGTGTTTAATAGCAATTGAACTCGTTCCTCGTGACTTTCTACGCGGCTATATCGTCTCAAGGAGACCAAGAGATTTAATCGCGTGCACTCCGTTCTGCGCCGGCCGCATCGTTGGAACGATCGAATTGGCAGATATCGATGCACCTGATCTTGCAAGTGCGCTGCAATGAGGACTGGAAAGAGAAAGAGAGCCGGAGAGGGACAAAAGGATAATGAGAAATATGGAGAAAGACGATGCTCCAAGTAAGTTTCGGTTCATCAATCAACTTCAGTCGAATATCTTACAAGATGCCGAACGTGTTTGTTGCCTTCTCGAGTGCTCAAACGTGCGCCTTTGGCCCTTGCGTCAGCAAGGACGAAGACTTCACAGGGGTCTTGCTTTCCAAGCCGATTTACATGACTTTAACGGCCTCCGCCGAATTTACGAGCGACGTAAAGCCGCGTGCCAACTAGTCGGGCTCTCACGTCGGGCTATGCTCTCCAGTCAATCGTATATGTACACCCTGGTAGTCACGAGCCAAAGAGAATCTAAGCAAAAAAAAACGAAAAGTTGACCAGCTTGGCACCTTGCTCCGCGCACAACATATCCATACCAGCGCACACGTTGAGAATAATTTATTTTGATAATTACGAATGTGGTCTTCTTTTTACTTGCGATAATTCGCATCGATTCCATACACGCGATCATTGAAATGAGAAGTATTTCGTGGAAGAAGCAAGTGAGACAGGGAGTGGCAAGGAGGAGATTGCGAGGAAATTACTTTCCAGACTCGTTGCTTGTATACTGGGTCTACCATATGAATCGACGTGTTGCTATTCGAGAACATCGGCGCATCGTCGTCCAGGTCTCGTCGAGTATATAGCATACACTGTTGGACCAGATGAAACGGCTCGATAGGCAGGATCCAATGCATTTTAAGTATGGCCCAGAACGGTTGGTGTCTTAGCTCGGCAAAAATTCTTCCCAGCCAATCCGTCAGTCAGCATCGCAGTCAGAGCGTTTGAGATTGAATCGCGTGTGTATAGCCACCGTGACACAATGTACCACCGTACCAGTTAAGTAGTCTATTTGATTCCAACAAAGCATATCCCTTGACGAGCTCTTTCTCTCTCGCCATGAGGTAATACAAACCCGGCTGCTTATTACGATAACGCAGATTTATTATTGTCAGGATTGCAAGAAGGCTGGGCTGATGATGGTAGTAGGGAACGTTAATATTATGCGCGACGATGAGAATAAGAGGAGGATGATGATGGAGGAGGAGGAATAACAATAAGAAGAGCCAAAGCCACTTCTTTGCTAATCACTCGATTTTTTTTTCTCCAGGCACCGCTGTTGGAACCTTGCTGACGACCATTACCGCCAACGATGTCGACAGCTCGCCAGCCCTGACCTATCGCTTCGGCAACATCAACCATCCGGGTCCTTTCAGCATTGATCGATACGGGGGCAAGGTCACGCTTACGGAGCGCCTCAATGCCGAGGACCGCTACGAGTACACGCTGCAGGTGATTGCCAGCGATGGAATCCACGAGGCAATCACTGATCTTACTGTTCGAGTTGTTGACGTCAATGACAATGCACCGCAGTTCCTCCAGGCTGCTTATGTTACGACACTGTCAGGTAAGACTCGTTGCTGCTCGTGAATATGGCTCTAGCGTTGACGAAGGTAAAGGGAATATTAAGGACGATAAGAGTGCAATAAGAAGACGTTGGAGGTGGAGGAAAAAGATGGAGAAGCATCAGAGAGACAGGGCGGACGGCCCCTCGGCGCGAAATAAACGGACGTTTAAAAACTGGTTTTTAGTAGACACCCGTTGTGTCCTGTTGCCGTGTTCCAAACTCGAATTGACACCGCGCCAAGATAAAGCGCGCGCGGTATAGGGATCTAGAGGAAGAGCAAGGGAGAAAGATTGGAAGGATGCTCTGGTGAGGGAGGAAAAAGAGAGTTCACGAATACCTTGCACATAAATAAACGCGAAGACAGTGTCTGGCTGTGTGGCGAAAATCAACCGCCGGCTCCTTTCGGACTTATTAAAAATACATAGGACCCTTGAGTCCTAATGGCACATAACAGAGTTGATGTGACCATGGTGCAGGAGGGAAGAGCCTTCCTTCGATTAACTCGGTCAATTTGCATACGCTGCTATTCAGCGGATACCCCGTGAATATGTTTGTCAAGTCAATGAATGCACAGAGAAATTTGAGTTTTTAATTCTTATTGCATTTGAAAAGATTTTGGGATACTCCTTCTTCAGTCGTGAGAGGCAAGAGATCTCGAGTCTCGCCGTCCAGGGGGAGGTGGGCACCCGTCACTTTCGGTTGGGTTGTACAAAAAGAAAGGACCAAAGGAAGGTTGAGAAAAAGTGGAGGTAAAAAAGAAGCGAGTGAGCGGTGGTTGTAATAAGAATTCATCCTGGAGAAACGTCGAGAGACCCGAAGAGAGAGCTCGGTCATATGCACCTCGCAATTATACTGCCTCTCCGTTCAATTCCTTTTCTCGTCCTATATTCATCTTCTTCTTCTTCTTCTTCTTCTTCTTCACTGGATGATAGCGAGGCCCCCTTGGCCGTGGACCTCTTTCGCCTCTCGCGCATCCCCAAAGGCCCCGTCTGCAGGAACGAGGCTTATTTTGGAACCTCTCTTTCTCCGGGTTGGCACATTAATGCCGAGTTATCTGACGATTTGAAACGCATCGGAATGATTCTTGTACGTTGCTTGGCCATGGAGAGCTCCCCTCGCGATTTATATAACTGGTTATTATTTCATATTTTCGTTGGGCCCTGTGTCAAGCTGGCTTATCCTCCAACGTCTTTTGGATGCCTGACTGCATGAGCAATACAAGATAAAGATGACAATACAGACATTATTCCCTCTATTTTTTATGGTACTAACTTGATGAATTTTTTTTTCTACAGAAGGCAGAGGAGATGTGAGAGAAGTAGCGGTAGTGAATGCCACAGACGACGATCTGCTAGAGGAGAACAATGTCGTGCACTATCATTTACTTCGACCTATCAAGGGCTTTGCCGTTCATCCTGTGACGGGGACAGTCACCGCCAATCGTACTGCTTTGTCGAGACCTCTGCCTAAAGAGATTGAACTTGTGATCGTCGCAAAGGACTCTGGCAAGCCTTCATTGTCCTCCATGTGCTCGATTATCGTGCGACTGGGCGGATTGAGAAGTTCGTCATCCAACAGGGAATTTAAGATAAATGTAAACGAGAATGCAACTAGAGGCACGACTATTCTCAAGCTCGCCGATTTGGGACTGCTAGACGGCAGTGTTGTGTCTCAAGAGGACAGCAGCGCTTTTGAAGTGTCGAGAGGAAGATTGATAATTGCCAGGAACCTTGATCGTGAAATAAAAGACAAGTATGTTAACATTTTTTTCTTGAAACTATCTAAAAAAGAGTTTTTAATTATTAATTA
>JABSMT010023266.1:0-16452 GCA_018902335.1 Eumacrocentrus americanus | reverse complement strand
TTTTCAGATTTAACCAAATATATAATACATTTCAGAAATTTGTTTCTCAATCAATCTTTACATTAATCATAGGTTTCAATTTTTTTTCTTTATGATTTTATAAGGATAACAGATTTTGCATTAGATAGAACGTAGTAAATAGACTATATACACTGTACAGAATGCAGGTAATTCATGATGTTTACTGAATCAAAGCCCGCACCATAAATTGATTCTGGGAAGGCACATATGTGCAAACATGATGTGCATTAGATGAAAATGAAAAATCTATACAGAAACTACAGCATCACACCATTTATCATGCTGAAATATCCAATAAATGCGGTGTACATAATATGCTTTGTGGTCAAAAGTGAATGGCTTCGCTGCATCCCCAATTCAGAATTTCCTATGAGATAAATTGAAAAGATCGCTCTGATCTCTGACAACGCCACTATCATTCACCAATTTCTTATTTACTCTTTTTCATTCCATTTTATCAATACATATATTAATGTATACATATAAAATTTAGAAAAAGTACAAAATTACTTTCCTGCAGAGTGATACGGTGTAATTGTTAACATTTTTGTCACAGTTGACGAAAATTAAATTTTACTGAATATTGGGGTATTTGTAGACACATTTAAATTTTCTCACATTGATTGTTTAGTAATAAACAGTCTTGTTTATAATTACCCCACTTCATATTCTACCAAAAATTAATAAAATAATTGGTTGATTTTAAACTTTACATACATTATATAATATCAGTCGTGAAGCGGTAAAATGAGATCTCAAAAATTATGAAAAATTTTAAACACACATTTTTACAAATATCTTGAAAACTTTGAGAGATACGATAAAATCTTATTGAACCTTTTTTGTAGGAAATTAATATCTCTACAAAAAAGGTCATTTCCATTTTTCTCATATCTCACATAGTTTTCGAGATATAATCAATTTTGTATCATGGTAAAAGTAGATGTCAAAACAAAATTCGAAATTGTTCGAAATTCTATTTTTCTAATTATCTCAAGAACTATGAGAGATATGATAAAATTGCATTGGACCTTTTTTGTAGAAAATTGAATTCTCAACAAAAAAGGTTTTTTGCATTTTTGTCGTATCTCGCATAGTTTTCGAGATATAATAAATTTTGTGAAAGTTTTCAATGAAAAAGTTATCTCTCGACATCTCCTTTCACCACTTTTCAATACAGACATTATACATACTTTTGTATTTATCAAAAACGGTCTTTTAGTTTTTTTTTAATATTCTAGAGCTATTATCCCTCATTTAATAACTAAACAAGAATTTAAAAAAATTGTATTCATTGAAAAGAAAAAAATGTATAAACAAAAAATCGCCCCAAATTCCACATCTATCAACAAAAAATCGAATAAAACCTCCTAAAGATTATAAAGTGATAAAAGCGACAAGTGGTGACATCTGTTCAGCGGGTGGATGAACTGCTGTTCTATAGCACGTTGCACCCCTGTCAATCTAAACAGGGTGTAAACCCCCCACAAACAGACAATCTTATAATTTTAATTCACATCAATAAACTGATTCTTATCAACAACTTCACCTAATCGATCAACATGTGTAGCATATCATAAAGACATCCCATCATCAACAATTAAATAATACACCCATCATAATCCATAATACATTGTATCCTATTCTCAAGCGAGAAACATCAGCTTAGCTGAATTAAAAATAAATAAATAAATAAATTCTTATCCCAGATCTGTTTCATCGAAGCTAAAACCTTAATTATAAATCATTCTAAATGAAATAAAAACACAAAACAATAAGGATACTATTATACGTACATTTGCATGGGCTATTCTTCTTTCGCAACGTCTGCATCGGATAGTGGTAGATGTACAGCTTTGGTCTGGCTGTTTTACTTTTGAAATCCACGTGAACAATTCGTATGTCACACGCGCGCCCGTGTCAATGAGCTCGTTCTCGTGCATCAACACATCGTCCTTCTCTCTTTCTTTTTCTTCTTCCGTAACGTTACGTTTTTTTCCTCTTATCCTTCTTCACCCTTCAGTCCGAAGAGTCCTTTAGTCCCCTCCAAGACGAAGTCAACACTCAATGGTGCTTTTTTTTGCTCCACTACGGGAAATAGGGCAACGAGGATTTGAAAAAGAATATTACAATATTCTTTCGGTTGTCTAGTATATATTATTAATAATTTTTTTTTCGCGTCACTCGTAAAATGGTGGCGCGAAGTTTTACTGGGGAGACTCTTGCGGGACGGAAGCCTGACAACTTCACCCAAGTTATACGCTCAGGGGAAGCACCGTTTTCGCACGCACTTTCTTCAGAGTGGAGGTGTAAAAACGTTGGGGAAATAACAGCTGGTCCCTTCGTGCCGGCAAGACTCGCCCCGTAATTTTCCTTCTCTCTCTAAACTGAGGCTTTTATTGATCAATACTACACAACCCCTAGTAGTACGGGCTTACGGTGGTGGCGTAGTCCTACTTCCCCAGCACACCGCATATGTTATACTTGATTATACATACATGTATGTATATCATTGTCCCATGAATATATGTATTGCTGAAAAGCGCGCGAAATCTCGAGAATATTCAGTCATTTGAATGTTAATGAATATCTTTTGCTTTTTATGTCTTCTTTTATTTAGGGAGTATGATGATTCATTGATGGAATTGTCGGTGAGTTTTGGAGTTTGAAAATTTCAACAGGAAAATATGGAGGGGGGGAGACGACGGTCTCTTTTGAACGCGGGAAATTTCAAATGGCGCCGGAGGACTTTTTGAATTTCTTGAAAATTATTTAATTAATCGAAGATTAATACTGTAATTTATGGTTTTTTTTAGTCATAAAAGCTTTGATAATTGATTACAACAATTTATTATTTATATACGACAATTACCAAGCTATTATTTAAATATTAATTGACTGGATAATTAATTATAATTATTTTTATTTATCAAAATCTTTATTGTTGGGCTTTAAACTATTTATTGTTACAATTGTTTGTGTGTATTTATTGTTTAATTTCGTAAATAAATATAAATGACTTTTTCGAGATCGAAAAATGGCCAATTATTGTTCTAGGTTATGTTGTCCTACAACTCGTGAATCCTACTCTCTCGTATTAATTTTATAAAATGTCCCTTTTACGTATTGTCATAGCATCTCGAAATACAATAAAAAATGGCGAAACAGCGAGGTATTAATCTTAATAATAATCTTTGTTATTATAATTTAGAAAATAAGAATTTCTTTTCATTTTAACAATGACTTGATTTATAGGTTATGTTGAATTATAGGTATGAAGATAAATACACATTAATTCTTTGTTATTAATGGATTTTTTCTAATATTACAGAGACATAATTCCTTGGAAGCACATATTTAAAACAAAAGGGAAATTACTTGGCACAATACAACGACAATTCAATATTAATACTAAAAAATGCCTTGATTTGAGACCATCAAAGAACCAAAGAAATATCACTTGTCTCACACGTCTCGGGCTTGGAGGCTTGGGCATTTCTTCAGCATGGATGTTAAGATTTATTCCTCATCGAGTGAGATGCGAAGCTCTTGCTGAGAATACTATTGGCGAGATCAGCGAAACCAAACAGATAGTGTCTGTCGAATGGACCATCCTACTGAAATATCTTCTTCCTCATCTTTGCCATTTATTAGTGGCAATTACAGTTAGTAATAGATACAACACTTCTCTGAATAATCTCTCGTTAAGCGGTGAAAGGAGATATAAGTAAAAAACTATGGGAGATGATAGGCATTTTAATTTTTACAAAAATATCTTGATAACTGAGAGATACGATAAAGTTTCATTGGACCTTTTTTGTAGGAAATTAAATACTCTATGAAAAAGGTTCTAGGCATTTTTGTTGCATCTCCCATAGTTTTTGAGCTATAATGAGTTTTGTAAAAGATTTCAATGAAACTTTTTGATTTATCTCCTTTTATTGTTTAAGAGCAGAATATTTTAAGACTTCATTTGAATTAAGAGCTGTTTCTTTTATTTTTCAGAGTGCATTTGTAGTTGCAATATTGAATATTTGGATACCTCAATGTGTTGGTCATGTTGTAAATGTGATAACAAAAGTTCGTCACGAGGGAAAAAGTGGTTACGATGAGAATGATTTCATGACAAGCATTTTCCAACAGCTCGCTGTGCCTGCTTTTAGATTGGCTCGTATGTATGTAATTCAAGTATGTAAATGTATATCAACATGTGTTTATAAACAATTTTATTTCAATTTTTTTTCGCATCTTAAGAACGATTTGTATTACAAGAATTGTATAATAATTTCTCTAGGCACTCTTCACATTTACTTATATTTATACACTCTCGTGTGTGGGCGAAAGAGTTGCCATGAAACTACGCCAAGACTTGTTCAAATCTGTAATTATGCAGGACATTGAATTTTTTGATAAACATCGTTCCGGTGAAATAGTCAGTCGATTGACTGCAGACATTCAAGACTTCAAGAGTTCATTCAAAATAGTAATCTCTCAGGGATTGAGGAGCTTAACACAAATCGTTGGTTGTGTAATATCTGTGATAATCATATCGCCACAACTCACCGGTGTCATGGTACTATGTATGCCAACTGTTATATTTGTGGGCAGTTTTATTGGCAAGAGTTTGAGGAATTTGTCATCTGAAGCACAAAATCAAATTGCCAAGTCTACAGCTGTATGCGAAGAAGCTATTCAAAATATTCGAACAGTTAAGTTTCAATAGTTTTTGTTGTAATAAATATTCTTTTCGGTATTCAATAGCAATGAAAATTCTTTTCTAGGTGAGAGCATTTGCTGCTGAACAAAAAGAAATTGAATCATTTGCTAATGAGGTTGAAGAAGCCTCGACATTATATGAAAGACTGGGCCTTGGAATTGGTCTCTTCCAGGCTGGAACAAATCTATTTCTCAATGGAATTTTACTCTCTACTCTATACTTTGGTGGGCATCTAATGTCCAGTGGACAACTGTCCCCTGGTGACTTAATGGCTTTCTTAATGGCTACTCAAACCATCCAGAGATCACTGACACAGATGTCTTTGCTCTTTGGGACCTACGTGAGAGGTGCAAGCGCTGGTGCTCGAGTTTTCGAAGTAAGCTTACTTATCAATCCATTTCTTTAGATTTATTTTTAATTTTCTAATAAAAAAAATCACTATTATTAGTATTTGCAAATGCAACCGTCGTCGATGATGGTTGGTGGAAAGAAAATCGAAGATGAGTCTCTTGTGGGTAACATTGCATTCCAAAACGTGACATTTAGCTATCCAACGAGACCAGATTTCGTTGTCCTCAAAGACTTTAATTTGGATGTTCGTGCTGGAAAGACAGTTGGCATTGTTGGCTCCAGTGGGAATGGAAAATCGACTGTGGCTATACTGTTAGAGAGGTGAAGGTCTTTTTAAAATTATTATTTATTATATACTCTAAATGATAATTGATTATCCACAGATTAAAACTCAGATTACGATTCGTTTTAGAATGTACGAAGTCACTGGTGGCTCGATAAGTATCGATGATATCGACATAAGAACATTGAACTCAAGTGATCTCAGGGGTAAAGTTTTGGGGTACATTGACCAGGAACCAATTTTATTTTCTACCAGTATTATGGAAAATATTCGATATGGACGAACAGATGCTTCCGATGCTGAAGTAAGCTATCAATTATTTTATAAAATATCAATACGTGAATTTTCACTGAGTATAATTTTTCTAATATATTAATGATATAATGATATTAGGTCGTCGAAGTTGCCAAAGAAGCCAATGCCCACGAGTTCATTGAGAGCTTTCCTGATGGCTATAATACACAAGTTGGTGAACGAGGTGCACAACTTTCAGGAGGTCAAAAGCAACGGGTTGCCATTGCCAGAGCTCTACTGAAAAAACCATCAATTTTGATACTAGATGAAGCCACAAGGTTTGTTTTGAATTTGACGAATTTTTTCATTATGAAATTAAACGTAAATTATTCTTTGTTTTACAGTGCCCTGGACTACGAGAGTGAGAGAGTCGTGCAGAAGGCATTGGAAACTGCAACCAAAGGTAGAACTGTTCTGATAATCGCTCATAGATTGAGTACAGTCAAGGACGCAGATGTTATTGTCGTTTTACAGCGTGGAACAATTGTCGAGGTACGTATGTTATTTATTCTAAATGATATAGAGAAGAAATTCATCATCTAGAAAATCTTCTTCTAATTTAAAACAGATGGGTGCACATGCAGAGTTGATTCAGAAACGCGGTGCCTACTTTGATTTAGTCAATCGAGAGGAAAACCAAGAAAATTAAGTGTATGTAGTGTACAGAGAACGCAACGACCTTGTATAGAGACAGGAACTAGTTGAATTTATGTATAATTAATAAAATGTATTTATTTTCTATGGGGATGAATCATCTAGACTTAAACTAGACTTAAAATTATAGAAACCTTCGCCCTGCTCTATCCATGTGTCTGGTACGACACGCGCACAAACTCTGGAATGAAACCCTCAGCCGTTTTAATTTTTAACGATTGACTCATAGCTTCTTAATGATCAAGGATTGATAATCACTCCCCGTATAGGCTCCTTATAGTTTCAAGATGAATTTTATTCAATCGCTCAATAATAATTTATAACTTATCTCGACGTATCTGCTAATCACAATAATCCTCTAATGGATAAATATTTGCCTTCCCATCCATTTGAAAACATATATATTTTGAACATGTATATTTTTCAAAGTTATTTAAATATATTATTGCCACATGTGTTAATAATAATTAGCTTATTTAGTATACAAACATATCTTATCGTGCTTATGCTATATAATTGTAAGATATTTATGAGAAGACAATGTTCGAAATCTTCTTATTTTTATCGTGAATTCAATGGCTCAAGCATAGTCATTGAACGTCGGTGTAACGGTTCAGTGTACACATATGTGTTTATGTGTAATATATGTAATCTATTAAGTGCTGGGAGGAACTGGACGATCTTTCATCATTTCTGTTACGTTTCTATTTTGATCAACAGTACCAAAAGTCGACATCATCACTGTTACGTCAACGTTATCTGTCGATTTTTCTGATATACGGTCACTTGTTGATGATTGACCACCCGAAATCGATGAAGATGATGTAGTTGTCATGTCATGAATGCTCGTTGATGCTCCTAATGAGAATTTAATGTCATCAGACGTCGATAACGATTTGATATCAATCCATGATTGAGTGCTTGTTTCATCAGACTAAGTCTTAACGTTTGGGGATGTTGATCCAGATGATGGAGTAGATGTTATGGATGCTAATTCAGAACTAGAATTAGGTAGCGTATTTTAATTTTAAATGTAACACACTGTTCACTCTACTTCAACAGTGACAACCGAATTAGACTTTTCAGATACAGTTTTAGCGGACGACGTAGTCTCAGCAGCGATTGGCGACGATGTAGTTATATTATCGAATCTGGTAGTCAGTTCTTCGTATTTTGGTTTATCCGACAACTGTTGTCCATCAGAGGTCGTGAAAAACGTAATTGTGGACTTTTGAGAAGTCTGCGATGTGGTTTCAAACATCATTGATGATGTTGTCCTGTCAAAGCTCGTCGAGGATTCTTCAGATATAGTTCTTAATGATGACGATGGCAATTTTGTCTCAGGAACCATTGAGACTGTTGATTGAGTATCATGAGGCGATGCATTAGTCGTTATTTCATCAAAAGTTGGTGCATCTTTTGAAGTCAATTCTGTTTCTGACTTCGTAATGGTTTCAATTATAGTGGTTTCTTCAGATCCCTTCTTCGCTGATGGTGAAGATTGTCTTCCAGACGTCGACGATAACTCAGTAATTGCATCGACTTCTACTGTAATTGACGAAGCAGTTGTGATTTCTGGACTTCTTGTGGATATCTGAGGAGTAATTTCTGTCAATGCGGGCTGAGTACTAGACATTGATGAATCTTCATCCGTTGGTGCCATGTCAGAACTGGTCATGGACTTTGATCTTATTTCTTCAGATGTCCTTTTAGAACCAAGAACTGATGATGGTGTAGTTGTCATAGATTCTTGCTCAGATGTGGTCGAAAATTCTGAAACTGGTAGGTCAGACGATGACGATGATGTCCTAAATTTAGATGACGACTCGATAGTGTCAGCATAATTAATTGTGGATTCAGTAGATGATGTCTGAGTATTTACTACTGATGATTGTTCCTCAGGAATTACTGACGTTATCGTTTTGTTTTCAGCAATAATCGTTGAATCTGTGGAAGTTATTTCAATTGATAAGGATGTCTTATCAGAAATCAATGTTGATATGTCTGTTGATGATGTCTCAGTCAATGAATATTTACTGCTAGATAATAGCGTAGATATCGTGCTCGTCTCAGTCGATGGCAATATCCTCTCTGACGGCGATTTTTCAGATGAAGTATCAGAAATCGCTGATTGAGTACCATAGGTCATTGACGGCGTAACTATCATGTCAAGTATTGTTGTTGTTGGTGATGATTTACTATCGGTAGTCAATGATGGTTCAAAGGATGTATTAGACGGTCCTGGAGATTCCTCAGCAGGTCGTTCAGACGATAACATTTGAGTCGATGATTTCGTAGTTATTTCATCGGCGTCAGTAGTCAATTTTTGAAAATTCGTTGCAGATTCTTCTAGTGTAACTCCTGTCGATGATGATTTAGTATCAAATGAGAATTCTGGAGAGGTCATTTTAGTAGTCTCGGTCCGTGGATCAGTAGAGGACTCTTTAGAACTAGTTGTCGACTCTTTGGATGTAGGCCCAGTAGCTAACAATAATGATTCGCTTTCAGAGCTCAATGCAGACTTTGTTGAATCATCGAATATAGAAGTTCTTGATGTTGCATCACTTGATTTCGACGATAATTCGGTGTCCGACATCGTCGACGTTATTACCACACCAGAACCAGTCGTCGGTTCTCTGGAAGTTGTTTCAATAGTCGACGCTCCTGTACCAGAAGTTAATATTGATGTTGTTGTGTAATCAGAATCGTTTTTATTGCCCCCCAACATTGCGTTAGTTGATAGAATTTCAGTACTGAAAGTAGATGATAGCGTTGTGGCCGTATTCGAATCAGTCATGGCTTCTCTGGATATGGACTCAGATGATGATATCGACATAGATGACATAGATGTAGTCTCCATGTCGGAACCAGTTGCTAATTCATTGGACGTTGTCTTCGTTGATAGCAACGTCGTCTCTGCGTTAGATCTTTCAGGTAAAGTATTAGAAACTGTTGATTCAGTATCGATGGTCATGGGCGGTGTAACTGTCACGTCAGGACTAGTTGAACTTTCTGCAGATATAGTTGCAGTTGATGAAGGTGACAATTTAATATCAGTAATAGATGATAGCGTTGATTTAGCATCATGAGTTGATGTTTCAGTTGACGATGGTCCAGTATCAGAAGTGGATGAAGACGTAGTTCTTCGATTCTCAAGTATTATTGTGGTCAATGATGATTCACTAGTTGCAATTGATGATGGAATAAGCGTTGTTTCACCAGATCCGATTGTTAATTCTCCAGATGACGATTTAACCGACGAAAATTCAATGGTAGAGCCCGATGTTGACCCTGGTATTACGTAAGAACTAGCTGTAGAATCTTCAAATATAGTTTGCGTCATAGAAAATGATGAATCAGTACTAGAAATTGCTTTTAAAGTTGCTTCGTGTGTAGTCCCGATCGTTGACTCTCCATGTACCGTTTCAGTTGATAATCCATAAGAATCAAAAGTTGATGATAGCATCGTTGATGTTTCAGACAGGATTGTGGATTCTTTGGTCATTTTTTCATTCATTAATGGTTCACTAGTAGACATAGGAAGAATTACAGTTGTGGTATCGGATGTGATTGATGGTTCAGATGCTTTAGATATCGTTTCAGTCTTAGATGTCAATGATGGCGTAGTAATTTCGGTGGACATGGCTGTGATTATATCCTGATTTTTCGTGGATCCTTCAGACTCAATTCCTGCTGTTGTTAAGTCCATGTTGTTTGTGGATGTCCTATCAAAATCAGTGATAGATATTGAGCTTGTTGGTCTTGATGATGACTTCACATCAGAAATTGTTGACTGTGCGGTAGCTTGGTCAGAATCAGTAGTAGAGACTTCAGTTGTAGACGGCGACCATGATGATTCGGTATTAATATTTGACGTCGATTTCGTTATTACATCAGATCTGGTTGTAGATTCCGCCCATATTGTTCCAGTTAACGATGATTCAGATGTAGGAATTGGTGATGGCATAAAAGTAGTCTCAGACATATTCGTGGATTCTTCAAGAGTTTTTTCCGTTAATGATGACTTCGTATCAAGAACTGAAAACGGTGGAGTAGTATTGATGTCAGAAGTGGTCATGGATATTCCAGAAATTGTTTCACTTGGTGACTGGGATGATAGAATTTCATTAGTTGACTGCGTAGTAGTTTCATCGAAATTAGTTCTTAAATCTTCAAACGTCGTTCCTATCGATGACATTGTAGAGGGTGAATTGGACTCAGAAAATAATAACGATGTTGGTGTATTATCGATGTTTATTGTAATTCCGTTAGTAGTTGTCTCAGTCAATGGAAAGTTGGTACCAATAATCGACGACTGGGTAGTCGTAACATCTGAAGTAACGAACTCGTCAACAACTGTTTGAATGGATGACAATAATGATTCAGCGCTAGAAATTGTTGACAAAGATTCTCCGAATGAAGTTTCAGTAGATAGCGGAGACGATTTACTGTCAAAACTAGATGATTGTGTAGTAATTTTATCGACTTCTGTAGTGAATTTGTTGAAATTTGTCGTAGACTCATCAATTATAGCTTCAGTCGTTGATGATTTATTGTCATAGTCGAATGAAAGTGTAGCGTTCAAATCTGAATTAGTTATGGGCGCTGTGAATATTGTTTCAGAAGATGTTGATTTGAAATCCGACATTGGTGATGGTGTATTTGTCATGACTAAAGGATTCGTCGATTCTTCGGAAATTGGCTCAGTTGATGATGATGATTTAGAGTCAAACATCGTCGATTGCGTACCTGTAATATTGGAACTATTACTTTCTGTTGATGTGGTTTCACCGGATATGGATGATAAATCAGTATCAGGGACTGTCGATGATGCAGTTGTGGATTCTTTTGACGTTCTTTCCGAAGATAACGATGGTGATTGAGAGTCAGAAGGCAATGATGATGTAGTTGGATCGTTGAATCTAGTTACGAGAGTTCCAGACGTTGCTTCAGATGATGAAAATTGAGTAATAAAAGTAGATAATGGGGTGGATGTCATGACTATTGTCTCACTCGAGCTGCTAGGACTCGATAAAGACGTAGATATCTTATCAAAGCTAGTTGAAGATTCTTCAGAGATACTTCTTGGTGATAATGATGACAATTTAGTATCAGGAATCGTGGATAGCATTGATTGAGTATCATGAGGCGATGCATCAGTGGTTGTTTCATCAAGAGTTGGTATATCTTCTAGCGTTGTACTAACTGGAGATGATCTGCTGGGTTCAAGAATTGAAGATGCTGTAGTTATTTCGTCGAATCTGGAAGTCATAGTTGTCATATCCTGATATGTTGTGGTTCCTCTGGATGTAATTTCAATTGATGACCATTCCATAGTAGAAATTGATGATGACATTTGCATTATATCAGCATTGGTAGTAACTTCTTCGGATGTTGGTTCCCATGATGACATCTTTGTATCTGAAGCTGATGCCTGCGTGGTGATCAGTTCAGAATCAGTAGGTAATGACGAGTCAGTACTAGGGATTGATGATGACTTTGTGATGATTTCAATTATAGTGGTTTCTTCAGATGAAGTTTTAGTTGATAGTGAAGATTCACTTTTAGAAGTCGATGATGACTCAGTAATTGCATCGACTTCTGTTGTGAATTTCGCAGAATTTGTAGTCGATTCTTCGGATATCGGTAAATTTGATGATGTCAATTGAGTACTGGATTCAACTACAAGCGAGGTTGGTATATCCGAATTAGTCATGGTCGGAGATGTTGTAACAGATAATGAAGATGTTGACTCAAAATTAGACATAGGTGAATGTGTAATTGTCGTGTCTGAATTATTCGTCAGTTCTTGGATAGTTGGCTCAGTCGTTGGCAATAGTGTACCAGCAATAGTTTCATCGGAGACGGGCAATGATTCTTCAGTCCATGACCGGGTGGTTGATTCAGCAGTTAATGACGACTCAGTGTTAGTTACTGATGATGACGTCGATATCATGTTAGACATGATCATTGAATTTCCAGAATTTGGCTCTGACGTCCAGGCTGCTAGTGACGATGATGATTGAGAATCAGCAAATGATGATAATGTAGTTGAATCATCAGAGCCAGTTGCAAGTTTTGCAGACGTTGCTTCAGTTTCTTCAGAAAATTCAGTGATCGAAGTAGATAATGGCGTGGAGATCATGACTATTGCTTCACTCGAGCCACTAGAACTCGTTAAAGGCGTAGATGTCTTATCAAAGTTACTTGTGTATTCAAGTGTTTGAATCGATGACGATGGGACATTGCTTTCGAACGTCGTTGACAACAACATTGTTGTGTCAGTACCAGACGTGGATGTTCTAAATATTGTTTCAGTCGCTGACGTTGAGGATTCTGTCTCATCAGTCCATATTTTCACAGTCATTCCATCTGAAGCGATTGCAATTTTTTCGGATGTAGAAGTCTTGATTGACGACGATGAAGCTTCAGTATTTGGAAGAATTGACGATGATGTCGAAATAGCCCCTGATGCTTCAGATGTAGTTTCAGGTGATAATGATTCTGTACCAGGCGGTGATGATATTGTTGCTTTGTCAGAATTGATTGTCGATTGTAGGGGTATTGATACCAATGGCGTTGATGATTTTGAATCCAGAATTGATGGCTCCATCGTTGTGAGTTCAATATTAGTTATTGGTTCACTAGATGTTGATATTTTACTTGAGGATATCTTAGAATCCAAATTCGTTGACATGATAGTTGCTATATCTTCGGTGCTGACTATAAAATCTTCAGGTACTATTGCCATCGATGATGCTGACGTTGTAGCACTATAAGTCGATAATTGTGGAGTCGTCTCACCGAATAACGTAGAACCTTCTGAAGTTGTTCTGTCAGAAAGTGACCTAACTATCAATGAAGACATGGTTGTGGATTCTGCGTCAGGTGATGATCCACCCAATGTTGATTTCGTGTTGAAAATCGATGGTGACACAGATGTAATTTCATTCGTGATTACAGATACTTCGGGCGAAGTTTCAGTTGATGACGAATTAGGATCAAGACTGGATACAATAGTACTCGTCGTCATAACAGAACCACTGAATATTGTTGAAGTCGATGGTTGTGTAGTTGTCTCTTCATTATAATTTATGGTAGATTCTGTGGATGAGCTCTCAGTGTCGAGCAATAACGATTCTTCAGACTCAGAAGTAAATGAAGACACCGTTGCTTCATCAGAACTGATAGTGGAACCCGCTTCGCTCGATGATGATGGTGATTGAGCGTCGGAAATCAATGATATAGTTGTGATAGTGGATCTGCTGCTAGATTCTTGGGTTGTCATCTCGGTCGATGGTGGTATATTTGAAGAAATAGATGATGACATAGATATTCCTTCAGTCTTGGTTTCTTCTAATGGCGTTTCAGTCGATGATGATTGAATATCAGAAACCGTTGATAATGAAGCCATGGATGCTTCAGGAGTTCGAGATTCGGTTTCAAACATGATTGATGATGGTGTACTCGTTTCTTCTAAACTAGTAGAAGATTCTCCTAATGGGGTTGAAGACGATAACGGATTGCTTCTATCAGAAATCGACGACGAAGATGTATGTACTTCTTCATCAATTTCATACGTTGGTGGCTTCATGCTTGATTCATTGAATGTGGTAGTAGATCTATCAGAATATCCTTCAGTGGTGGACGAATCAATTTTTGAAACAGAGAACCACTCAAATGCTGCATCAGTACTGGTCATGGAATTATCAAACGTTGACTCAGGCGATGATGAATTTTCTTCAAGAATTAATGATGTGGATCCCACGTCGGTCATATATGTAGATTCTATACCTGAAGATTCTTCTGTAGTTGTCATAGTCGATGATAGTGGCGACGATTTAGTATCATCAATCGATGCTGTTGAAGTCTCAGTAGCTGAAGATTCATTATCTAAAATCAGTGTCGTAGTTCGTCCAGATATTGATTCAGACATTGACGATTTACTTTTAGAAATTGATGACTGCGTAATTGTCACATCCAAAATAGTCGTAGGGTCTGTAGACATCATTTTCATCGGTGATGATAAAGATTCAGCTTCTAGAGTCGACATAGATCCCGATTTGATCATAGATTCTCCTGAAATAATTTTTGGTGTCAATGATTTACTATCAGAAATTGATAAAAAGGTACTTTTTGCGTCAGGAATGGTGGTAGACTCTCCTGGTATTGTTGCAACTGACGATGCTGGCAAATCGTTTTCATTAGTCGATGTCGTCTTGACGTCAATTTCTGTTGATAATGGAGAAGATGTAGTACTTGAAATTGATGCCGACGTGCTGCTTCTGGCAACATTAATTGATGATACTGGAGGTGTCGTTTCAAGCAATGAAAATGTCGCATCAGATACTGATGATGCTGTAGTCAGCTCATTTGCAGACAAATAGGACTCAAGACCAACTGCTGATGACTGCGTTACTGTCATGTAAGAATTAGTCATGGGTTCGTTGGATGTAGTTGTAATTGATGAAACTTTCCAGCACCGACAAAATGATGTCTTTTTAAGTGATGATGATTCAATAGAAGGAATAGAGGGCAAAGAACTTGTTACCACAGAAGCTCGTCCAGTTGATGAAGACGATGGTTGTCTTCTAATCTTTGATGATGGAGACGTAGTGTCTAAATCTTTGAAAATAGTTAATTCTTCAAATTTAGCATTTACGCGAGACACTACATAAGGAGTTACTGTTATTCGTTTCCCGGTTCCCGTTGGATTTCTTGTGTCATAACTTACTCTTGATGTTAATACCCTGACACAGCGTTGCAAATAATTCGAAAACTGATATCCGCATGCACATTCTGCATGTATAGTTTTAGTAGATCGACAAAAAGAATATCGAGCGCTATTGTTCCAATCCCGTACAAGATTTTGAGACTCACAGGCATGTGTTTTGTTGACATGAGCGTATAGTCCACCTCCAGGAACACCTAGGCATCGGCTCTGTTCCTCATCAAAATACTGATTCGGTCTGCATTGTCTGACTATGGCTGATCCGTAATTTTGGATCATTGATTCCTTCGTTCGACAGTAGGACTTTACCTGCTGAATTAATCCTTTTATTAAAAAATTAGTCTGTTAAAATATAATTGAGCGTATATAAAATGAAAAAACAATGGACCAAGTCACTTATGCCCCCGACATTTCATCACCTTTCTGACTTTCGGATGATATACATATTATATATAAATTGATTATATCTCGAAAACTATGCGAAATACGACAAAAAAACATGTATACAAATTTATGGAGAATCTAATTTTCTATAAAAAAGGTCCTATGAAATTTTATCGTATCTCGTATGGTTTTGGAGATATTTGCAAAAAGTTATCATCAAATTTGGAAATATTAATTCAAAATTGAATTTATCTTGATAACTATGAGAGATGGAGTAAAATCACATATAGGACCTTTTTGTACAGAGTTAAATTAAAATTGAATTAATATTCAACAAAAAAAGTCGAATGAGGCTTTATCATCTCTCTTATACTTTTCGAGATGGAAAAAAATAGAAATTTTTATGAAATTTTCGATATTACCACTATTTTTTCTTGTCAATCCGGAAGCGTAATTGAAATCGGAATTATCAATGATTCATTCTTAGTATTAAAACTAATTTCCTACAAAATTTCAGTTCTTTCTATCGGATCGTTTGTCACTGCGCTAATATATTTTGCGAATACACCGACAGACCAACGTTTTGCTGAAATCATGTTTTCTGATATATAAGAGTCTTTAGGCTGTAAACCAATACGTTTCTTATCACTAAAATGATGAAAAGTAAAAAAATATTTCTGTTAAGCGGTAAAAGGAGATAAGTCGGTGAAAAAAGGAAATATTATTTAATTTCTTCACAAAATTTAGTCTATCTCGGAAACTATAAGAGATAGAACTAAATTGCATAGAGCATTTTTTGTAGAGAATTCAATTTTCTACAAAAAAGGTCATATTCAATTTTATCCTATCTTGTGTAGTTTGCGAGATATATCGAAAAATTTGAATGTACGATTTTTTTGAAAACAAAAATTTGTTAATAACAAAATCAATTATAGCTCGAGAATTATTCGAGATACGACAAAAATGCATAGAACCTTTTTTATAGAGAATTCAATTTCCGACAAAAAATGTCTCTTG
>JABSMT010023155.1:0-16517 GCA_018902335.1 Eumacrocentrus americanus | reverse complement strand
TTTTCTTTCTATTATATTGTACAAAGTGAAAATGAAGGAACAAAAGAAACGAGGAAAAGAGTATATTCTAGTGTAGAAAAGAAAACGTCAAAAATATTAAAAAAAAAAAATTATTATAATCACGAAAAAAGCGAATTTTTTTCTTGTAATAATTGTACGTTCATTAATATCAGTTTGATTGTCATTCAACGAGTACCTAAGGAAGCTTACTGGACATGTACTATATCTGTCGACAAATGAAATTGTTCTTCCGCATTCGGTTTTCCTCAACTCGCCAATGTGTTTACTGTACGTTTCCATTGTTCCAGGACAATTATTATTTATTAAAAAAAAAATGATTTCGTGATCCAGAAGAAGCAATTGGAAACAAAAAAATAATAATTGAGATAACACAAGCTGATGGTCTTGGGTATAGAACACAACAGAGTAGCGATGTCAGCATGATCAGGCGATTTGCATGTCCCTGTCATTGAGGCATCGGAACACGCGCCCGTGAAAACGGGACATGGACACGCGATCTGCCGACTCTCATCCATAGGAGCCAGGACGAATTCTCGTCTTGCTGCAAAACTCATAAAAAATCTTTCCATGTCGATACCACGAAAGCGTTTAGTTCGACGATATATATTAGCTATTGGTCACGACATTGTCTACCGTTATACCCTGTCAGGATCACTATAGTAGAGGCCAGAGATCAACGACTACCACGTACAGTGTCTTACTGTCCTTCGTATCATTTTGTGTCTTCTCTTATATATGAGGTCCTGATGCAGGCTGCTGCATGTCCTTCGATAATGTATTCAAATAAATGTATAAATTTTTAGGAAACCCCAACGACAAAGTTCTCTTCGCACGATGCCGATCAGTACCTGGTCGTCTGGAGAGGAGGCATTCCCTGAGACTCTGGGGCTCAGCTAGACGTCTCCATCGAAGCGGAAGTTCCCGGTCGCTGCCACGAAGGCCGGAAAGGAGTGACACCTCATCTAGCGCCGAGTATGCCAGCACAGATAGCGCGCCTCACAGTCCCACAAGTGAGTTCTTCAATGGGGAATGGGTTGTTATTGGTGATGGGTGATTGATGAAGGATACTAAACCTATTTAGACTGTTTAAATTAACACTAAGTTGTTGTCGGGATAATAATGGTGCTTTCTAGTCACCCTTAGCTAGCAATTCATTCCCTAAATCCTGACAATTTAATAAGAAACTGGAGAGTTGTAATTTCGTTCTGAAAAAGGCCTGTCTGGCATATTTTCAGAGAAGATAGGCCTACTATCACGGCTGTTTCGGCGCAGCACTCGGAGAAAGGGAACTCCACTGATGGGCACCTTCAGTGCACAGTATCCGCCTACCGAGTGGTTCAATCCAAGGGTTGTTCATCTTCACAGCGTAGCGACGCAGACGCGAGCAGTCAGTCCATCAGTGAGTGATCCCTACATTTGTTTTTTTTTTATTAAGACATCAAAATAAATATATACAAAGATTTATAGAAGCTATAGTCATTCAATCAAGTGATTTCATTTGACTTTACCTTTTTTAGATGATGGAGGGTTTAGACCAGTCACAAGCCAGTTTCCAAGTCTGGGACGACTCGAGTTCGGTTCGTTCTGCGACCTTACCAAGAAGACACAGACGTCAGCCGAGCGGTGATTCGACCAGTTTATTAGCAAACTCGACGCCGAGAAGCTCACGACGACACAGGTCACCCTGCTCCACACTACCAAGATCAAAATGCTCGAGTTTGAGTCGATGTACGTCCAGAGCTTCCGTATTACCATCGAGCAACAACCAGGATCCTTATCAAGCTCGAGCACAAGTCCAAAATGGGAAGCACTCGAGCAACTCGTCGCCAAGCAGGAGTGGAGGTAGTTCAGGCTCCGTTAGAGCCACAAACGGAAGTCCGGCAAAGACTTCTGCCACTCTGGGACGGTCGAGCACTCGGTACAGTTCGAGGAGACCGAGTCACGACTCCACTGGCAGTGGCACCAAGTCGTCCAACAGTTCACCGCAGCATAAGGTCAGAGGATTACCAATTCAAATGATTGCCACACTTGTCTGACGATTTCAATGATGATTTAAATTAAAAATTAATATTAACAGGTTCTCCAGAAGACGTCGTCCAGCCACTCGGCACACTTGAGCAACAAATCGACATCCAATGGGAAGCTCTCATCCTCCCCGTTAAAGACATCTATCATCTCTGCTAAATCCTCGCCACTAAAGGTCATCCAACCAGGCCATCTAACGCCACTGCAAGAGGCCCAGAACTCAATAACTCTACAGGTCTCAACGAATTTGAGCCCTGTGAGTCCACCGCAGGAGCAGCGAGCCATTTCTAGCAGTGTAACACTCGCCTCGAATGCCTCAAGCACGACAACGATATCAGGCTCGCCTGGCACGAAGATCTACGTTCATCAGAACAATTCACCCATGCGCTCTGTTATCACCTTTGAGAATGGAACGGCTAAGAGTGTCAGTGAGAAGCAGAGTAGCAAGGAGAAGCAAGAATTGGTGAGTGAAAAGGCTCAGAAAGCTATGTTAGAGAAGGAGAAATTAGTAAATTCCAAGACAGAAGAGGAGAAACTCCGTAAAACTAATGACGTGGAAGACTGGAAGCCCATTAAGCTTGAGAGGCCCTCGTCCTTGTATACTACAAAAGACACAAAGTCTGAGTCTGACAAAGAGAATAAGCCCAAGGCTGATGAGGACACTCCCAACAAACTGAAGTTGACTAATCGTTTGAATAACAGCCAGGCACACTTGATTGATGGATCGACGAATAATATCGATAAAAATTCATTGGGCCTGTCAAATGAGCACTCATCCGTGACTGCACCGACCATGAAGAACACCAATGATGCTATGAACAACTCACGCAAGCTCAGTCTCTCACTGTCCAAAGATACCTTGAGTTACAGAAACCTTCTCCGTCCAGGATCAAAGAACAACATTGCCTCGAATCCACCGTCCCCGACGAAATCGTTTGACGGTTTCGGTGGATCCTTCAATAATGTGTATATCGAAAATCTCGAGAGTGTAAAGTCACGAAGAGCACCGCAGGGTTCAGAGCCAAATTTAGAGAAGACCATGAGTCGTGGCGATTTGTATTCATATCCGAGCCTGAGCGATATACAGGTGCAATTCACAAGCTTAGCTGCCCAGAAAATCCTCAAGGGCTGCCCCATCAACAGTGTTGACACCTTGGTGGAGGTCAACATGGCAGCTGCTGATAAGCCCAATAATCGAGACGTTACCGTACACACAGACTTTGGACTTGTTTAATTCGTTAATTATATTTATGAAGTCATAAATTGCGAAAAGAAAAATTGAAATGTAATAAGTATAGTCTCATTCAATGAAAAAGTTTCCAGTCAACGTAACGAGCTTAGAGGTTTTTCATTTATTAGATTATATGCAGAAAAAAAAATTGTTAAATGCTGTTCCAATAATAATTTCTGGAGCAGGATAATGGAAAAAAAGAGCATATTATGTTAGGCAGCCATTCCAACGAAAAGTATTTCATAGTCCATTCATAGTGGCCTGTAATATATTTAGTGGTCGAGCATAGAATAAACTTATATACTTCAGAGAGAAACCCCATTATTTCGTTGAGGCAATAAAATACATCGTGTAAACATTCATTGAAAGAATTAATAATAATAAAAAAAGAACGCCAGCCTTTTGATTAGATACGTAATAATCGTTCATCAATCGGTGTCAGAATAAAATCTCATTATTCATCGATCATTTCTTCTATATATTTTTTATTATCATTTCGTTCCATTCAGAGCACCGTTTATTTTTATTTACGGTATAGATAAAATATAATAGCTCTCCAATATCTAAATCGGAGAGATATCCAATCAACGAGCTTCCTCACAGTAAGTCCAGGCCTCTCACACATGGCTCACTTAGTATCCGATTCAAAAGAATTAAAAAAAAAAAAATTACTTTATCATTGAGACGACTTTATTAAAATCGTCCGTACAGCTTTGCATCGCTTTACCATGTTAAAACGATTTGCTAAAGCAAGAATTTCATTCAAACGTGAATGATACAATGGAATAGTAATTTATGAATATCGTTAAGCCTTATTGAAAAGAAATGACAGAGAAATCAATTTATAATAAAACGTGTATTATAGAAACGAGCAACGAGTATCAACGTACTAATTTGATCCACAAGTTTGATTCGCAATTGACGAGTTAGTGAATGGATTGAAAAAAAATAAAATAATAGGAATTCAAAGCATATTTGTCTCGGTTATAATTTGAGACACTATTGTAGTGTGCAATCATAAATTCTAAGTGCCAAAACCGTATAGTACTAATTCGATTGCCTTTAGTGGGCAGCGCATCGAATTTCTTACCGAACTATACGATTTCATGCGACCGCATTTTCAGTTCATATCCAACGAAACAATTACGATATTAACCGCAATAAATATAGCTATTAGCTGTAAGAAAGTATTAAGAAGTAGGGGCTTTGTACATTTATACCTTTCATTATACCGAATTATAACCAGCCGTGTACCACTCACCGCCCTTTCACTCTGATGTCGCAATGGCTCATCAAGTAGTCAGCGTCACTCACCATTAACTTTGTTTTCATTATTTTTTTTCTATCAAAAAAAAAAACAACAACTAACTTGTAGGATTCCATTGTATAATCGTATTTGTCACATATAAATATAACGAAAGAAAATATACATATATTAAACCCAATAATCGGTGAAATACGTTCATAAAGAGTAATCAGACCCGAATTCAGAGAAATTACACTAAACTTTTTATTCAATAGACAGTCCAATACAGCAAATAAAAAGAAAAACTTAAAGCTATACCCTATTCTTGTTTAATCAGTCTTCTCAGGTGACATGACGAATTCTATTACAAGCTTCTAGTCCATGTCATCCGGAAGAGTTTTAATCGAAGAACGTGAAGAATTAATCGAGATCTCTCTTACAATCTATTGTTTCCTATTCACTACTGCACATAAACAGTACGCAAGACTATTAATGTAACATAAATCGCAAGAAAGATATTCAAGACAAACTTATAATAATTATAAATGACTCTATGTGCAGTCTTCTCCATCAAATGATCCTTCTCTTAAGCCACGATTAAATGCCGACAATAGTGGATATCGTCCACAGCCACAAAAATTATGAAAATCATCATGATCTAATGCCCAAATCAACCCACCAGCGAGACCCAACTCGTGAATAAAAGCCGCTTTATTCATAATCATAGAAACATCATCGTAACCGACCCACTGGTCGTCTTTAAATGCATAGGGTCCCATGCGTCTCTCAGGATCTTTGATTACTGTCCATTTTTCATGATTCACAGGCTGACATATCTGAAAAATATTTAAAAGCCCATAAAACTCATTGTTCATTGCTTCGAATGAAAGGAAAAAAATTACTGCTGTTACTAATTTACGTACTTCGTGGAAAGCAAGGACTCCAGCCTCCTTGGTAAAGGTTCCCTTGCGTCCAGCACTGGCCCGTGATTGAAGGCCATTAATTGCTGGATTAGAGAGCGTGAAGCTTCGTCCATACAAAGAAATACCCATAAGGAGTAGTGATGCAGGTGCTCCTTTTTCTAGCCAGTATCTCATCGAGAAATTAGCATTGAAGTAATATAAGTCATCGCCTGGATAATAATAAAGCGGCGCAAGGTGGCCCGTTTTCCCATCAAAAGCGCCATGGAAATCGTAAGTCATAACTGAAATCCAGTCCAGGTACTTCGCAAGAGTAGGCACGTCGTAACCTTTGTCGATTACTATTTTATTAGGAGAAACTGCAGCGGAAAGCAAGAGATTTCGCGGTTTAAACTCGTCACTGAGTTCTTTTAAGAGCAATGAATATTTTTCTTTGTCTGAAGGGGGGCCACCACTGCAGTTATTTTGCCAACAGCCTGGATATTCCCAATCAAAATCGAGACCGTCGAATCCATATTGCTCGACAAACTGTCGTGCATGCTGAACAAATTTGCGTCTGGCAGAACGATCATGGATCATACGACTGTATTTGTCGAATTTTGAATCATTCCATCCCCCAAGTCCAACGAGCACTTTGATCCCCTTTGCTTTAAATGCTGTCACTTTACCAAAGTAATTTTTTTCGATGTCCACCGGTGGATCATGCAGTTTTATCGTTAATGTCGTTGGGTCCAAGACTGTGAATGCATAAATAATATGAGTGCAAAGATTTGGGTCGATGTCCTCTGGTTCATATTTGCCAATTTCTGGGCGATACGTAGCCCAGTTTGTGAAGTAACAGATTATTTTCTTCTCTTCATGATTTCTCTCCTTTTCGTTGATCCATGATTTCTGTGGTGTAGGCTTCACAACTGCTGGCATAGGTGGCTTAGGTTGAATTGGAATTTCTGGCCGCTCGATTATATCATTGTTAATCTGAAAAAAATTGCTCAAAATAACGTTTACTTCCATGATAAAATGATTCTCTATTTACCGTTGGAATGACTTTGGGTCTTGGCTGACACCGAGCATTCTCTGGCCGGTCACAATAAAATTGATTCCAATGAAGACCACTGGGACACGACATCACTTCCAGGACTCCAAAGATGCACATTCGATATTTTGTACAGTCATATTCGTAGGGAAGAAACTGGACTCCTTCGCATTCACCGATTGGTTGTGATGGAGGAGGCGGTGGTCTAGCTTCGACTTCTATAGAATCATTTATGTCTATGATCGGTGGTAAATAAGTAGGTAATGTTATTGATGGAGAGACAGGTCTCTGAGGAGTCTCAGGTGGTGGTATTTCCACTGCTGTGTTCGATCCTGTAAGTATAATGACAATAATTATTTTCTAATCATCAGAGCTGGATTTGAAAAGGAAATTGGACACATGATGAGCTCACCTGTGATGCTACAAGATGGTCCAGGTGGATAATTTCTTAATACTCTATTCATTGTCCTCAAGAGAGGACTTGGCTCGCATTCACAGCGGTTCTTGAAGTCATCTAAATCCAGAGCCCACACCATGCCACCACCGAGACCAAGAGATTTGATCAACTGGGCTTTAAGCTTGATTTGCTCTGTGTCATCGAAGCTGACCCACTGATCGCCCTTATAGGCATAAGGTCCAATACGTCTCTCTGGATCTTGGACTACTGTCCATCCTCGCTTCAAAGTTCTCTCGCATATCTGTAGAGTTTCAATGCATTAAGCTGAGAAAATTAAAGAATATTTAGCAAACGAAATAATTCTACCTCGTAATACGCCAAGAATCCTCGAGCTCTGGTAGCTTCTCCAGCTTCACCTCCTCCATACGTTGGTGAATTTAGACCTGTTACACTTCTCTGAGCAAGAGTGAAGGATTGTCCGTAAAGAGGAGCTCCCATGACCAATTTCTTTGGTGGAGCCCCTTGCTCCAACCAATAATGAATGGAAAAGTTGGCATTGAATGTTGGTTCCCAGTCGTCTGGGCGTTCGTACAGTGGAGCAACGTGACCAGTTTTCTTATCCCATTGCCCGTGGAAGTCGTACGTCATAACAGAAATCCAGTCCAAGTATTGTGCTAAAACTGGCACGTCGTAGCCAGCATTTATCACTCGTTTGCTTGGAGATACTGCAGACGACAGCAAGAGCCCTTTAGGTTTGAAGCTTGCGCTCAATTCCTTCACAAACATCGCAAAGCTTTCTTTATCTGAATCGGGACCTTTCGTGCAATCAACCTGTAATACAGTGGAAAAAAATTATTCGCCTGAGGATCCAGCTCTTTTGTTCAATAATTTGTTGTCTTTATCTGATGATTTATGCACCTGCCAACAGACTGGATACTCCCAATCTAGATCTAATCCATCAAATCCATATTTTTCAATAAATTGAATAACATGGGAGATGAATCTTGTTCGCGCAGATTGAGAATTCACTAATAGACTGTATTTATTACCAGCCGAATCATTCCAGCCTCCAATCGCTATCAGTACTTTAATCCCCTTAGCTTTGTATGCCACGACTCTTTCGTAAAATTCTATATTAAAAAAATGAAATCCTTTTTGTTAATACGTACTTTCTTAAGCAATTGAATTCTCTGATTAATAAACTTACTGTTATCAAGATCAGCCCAGGGGTCGTGTGGCTTGAGGGTGAACGACGTACCATCCAATACAGCAAATCCATAAATTACGTGTGTGCATAATTCGCTATCAATATCCTCAGGAACGAATTTTCCACCCTCTTGCCTATACCATGCCCAGTTCGTGAAGTAACACACGATTTTAAATTCATCTTTATCATTGTTGACCTCATTATTGTCCACCTGCTCATTAGGCAACATCAATTTTGGAGGAGACGATGGTATCTTCCATTGCAATTCTTCATCGAAAGCAGGATGCTTAATTGCTATATACAAAACACAAACCACATGTTTTATAATAAAGAAAATACTTTATAATTTGTTTTTTCTTTGCAATATTTACGTCTATCGTGCTTGGTCGGTGGCTCAGCCAGGACTTGCTGCAGAGTATGCATCAGGGGATGTTTTCCCTCGCCACATCGTCCTTTGAAGTCATCAAGATCCAGTGCCCACACCATGCCTCCACCAAGTCTCATGTCTCTGATAAATTGTGCCTTTTGTCTGAGCATATCAGCATCATCGAAACTGACCCACTGGCTGCCCTTAAAAGCAAATGGTCCCATACGTCTTTCAGGATCTTGAACGACCTGCCATCCAAGATTGTGAATTCTGTCGCAAATTTCGTAATAAGCCAAAAATCCAGCAGCTTTAGTGAATTCCCCTGCTGTTCCAGCACTTGCGGGAGCATTTAAGCCAGTGCCTGCGTGAGGATCATTGATAGAAAAGGCTTGGCCATACAATGGCATGCCCATGACAATGCTTCGAGATGGTGCTCCCTTGGAGATCCAGTAATTGATGCTATAGTTTGCATTGAAGAAATAAACCTCGTCGTCTTCATGATAATACAGAGGAGCAACGTGTCCAGTCTTCTTGTCCCACTGTCCATGATAGTCATAAGCCATTACTGCGATCCAGTCCAAGTACTTCGCCAAGGCAGGAACATCGTATCCTTTGTCAATCACAGTTTTGCTTGGGGACACTGCAGCAGAGAGAAGAAGCTCGCGAGGCTTGAACTTGTTGCTCAATTCTCTCAAAAGTGAAGCAAATCCTTCCTTGTCTGATGCTGGACCCTTTCCACAATCGACTTGCCAGCAGACTGGATACTCCCAGTCAAGATCCAACCCATCAAAGTCGTATTTTTCAATGAATTTAATAACATGGTCAATAAATTTCTGTCGTGATGATGGAGAGTTAACTAATCGACTGTACTTGTCCCCAGCTGAATCATTCCATCCACCTAGAGCCAGCAGCACCTTCAGACCTCTCTTCTTGTATGTTACCACTCGTTCATAGAAACGATTGTCATAATCTGCCCATGAGTCATGAGCCTTGATAGTCAGGTCTGAATAATCCAAGACTGCGAATCCATAGACGATGTGAGTGCAGAGAGTATGATCAATGTGTTCAGGGAGATATTTGCCTACTCCTCTTCTGTACCAGGCCCAATTCGTGAAGTAGCAGACCACCTTGAAGTGTCCTGACAGAGGTGAGACTATGGAGGGATCTATTTCAGGTGGTGGAAGTGGTTTGGGTTTCTCAGTCCACTGATCCCATGAGCTTTGGGTCGTGGTGGTCGTAGATGGCCTCATTGGTGGCTTCGTTGGTTGATGAGTAGTAGTAGTCGTCGTCGTTATGACTTCGGTAGGTGGTCTATCAGGCTGTGCAGGCTTTTGAACACAATTTGCAAGATGTGGCCAGTCACATTGGCGGCTATCGGTTCTGAAATGGAGACCAGGAGGACAGGGAAATTTCATGGGACGACCCCATAGACATTTTTTAAAACTCTCGCACTCTCCGGAAACTGGCATCAAGACTCCTGGTACACAAGGCTCCTATTAAGAATAAAATTCAATGATTAGTTTAAGAAAACTTAAGCAGAAAGAAATACAATGAATGTAGAGTATACACTTACACTCGTCTCTTTCATCGTAAATGGCGAGTTTTGCTTCGGTTTATCTTTGCAAGAATTCAGGTAAGCATGGTTGCACATCTTCGTCTCGTCATTCCACGTCTGGCCAGGCCCACATGATTGAATTATCAGATTATAATTAGAACAAATCAGGAAGAGTGAACATGATTCAGGATGAGAGTAATATTGTCCATTCTGACACTTCTCGGTGGGTAATTCAATAGGGTTGGCGACAGTAGGAGGCCTCGAGCTTGTGGGCCTGGTCGGACGAATTGTCACTGGTGAACTCCATGATTCAGTTGTTGTAGTAATTGGCCTTTGAGATGAAAATGGCTTTTGTGTGCTTTCAGTACCTGTAACAATGTTTTTTATTCATTTACGTGATACTGAATCCAACTGAAAACGTGGATTCTACGGTAATCAAATGGGAATAGCCCTGGTAACACTTCTTCCAAGACATACCTTCGAATGTGACATTTCTCACAGGCACAATTGTATCGTTCTTTTCGGTTGTTAGACCACCGTAAAAAAAGCACATGACAAGGACTTGCAAACCGTACATTGTGCTCAATTTCATTGATATAAAATATCGTTATCAACCAGTATCAAAACTTGGTAACGAATGAAACAGCAAAACACTATTAACGCTCATGAGTGAAAATTACTTATGAACCTCTCTATCGATGAGCAAGGAAGCATCAACAAAACAAACGTACTTGAGGGCATGAGGTAAGATCATAAGGTAGAAACAGGTTTCGACTACGTGTTTTCACTAACTGGCCAGTATCTGAGGCTCCATAAATTACAATAATTCTCAGAACAACCGGATTCATCGTATTTCGTCATCATGATTGATATTAAATGGAAACTCAAAGCCATATGAGTCATATCTTGGAGATATCAACTAAATACTAAAGATGAAAATTAAATTACCGCCAAGTTGCTGGCATCTAGCAATCGATGGCGGATCGCAGCGGCCACGAATACGATTCCAGTGAAATCCTGGAGCACAACTCTCTCGTGTAAACTTTCCGAGGATACGCCTGAGGTACTTCCCACAGTCTCCAGGATCCGGGAGGCATTCACGAAGTGGACATGGCTTTCCAGGTTCAGGAATCGCACCATCAGAACCCACAGTTTCTACTGGTCTTCTCGTCGTTGTCGTCCATTCAGTTGGAGCCCTAGCATTGAAAATCATAACTCAAAATAACTTTTATCTCTTAGTAAAGGACATCTTGGCAACCTTTCAATTGTGTTACCTGTTAGTCGTAGTTGTACTGGTGGTTGTAAAAGGCTTCCAAGTCCACGTTGGCCAAGTGGTTCCAGTCGTCGCAGGTTTCTTACTAGGTTTTTCACTCCAGGTTGGCCATGTCGTGGCCTTCGTCGTCGTACTAGTAGTCGTGGATGATGTCATAGGACGAGAGGGTCTTGGTACACCATCATTTGCATCGCTGTGGGTTGTCATCGTGGGCGGTGGAGGAGTGATGGGTTCTGGCGGTCTATCACAATTTTCTCCGGACGGTGTCGGATCCAGAAGACGTCCTAGATTTCAATTCCACATCGTTAAATCCAAATACGAGATATCTTGGATGATATTGATTTATTTTAAAGCTATACCTAAAGCACGATTTAAGCTTCGGAGAAGAGGAAATGACTCCAAGCAACAACGATTAGTGAAGTCATCGAGATCAACTGACCAGGCTGTGGCACCACCAAAACCATTTCGCAGGATCCACCTTCCTTTTTCGGCGATACTTGTTGAATTGTCGAAGGCAACGAATTGATCTTTGTGAGAGGCACTGGGTCCTGGCGCTTTTCTCCAACCATCAAACTTGATTCTATGACAGATCTCGTAGTAGCTAAGCATTCCTAGTTGCCGCGTCACTTCTCCTGGCTTTCCAGGACCTGTCGCTGGATCTCCCAAGTTGAATCGGTCAACTTGAGCAAGTCGATAAGATTGACCATAAAAGGGAATACCAGGAAGAAGCTTGGATTTTTCAGCTCCTAGACTTACTAAGTAATTCATTGTCCAGTTCTGCAATAAAACATAATTATTTACGGCTCTATTGACCAACAATTAGTGTCCTTCAAGGTCAAATCTCTAACTTACCACATTGTAATAAGGAATACTGTCATTAGGAGTGCCATAGAGTGGTGCTACATGTCCAGTTTGCGACGCCCAAGGACCGTGATAGTCATAAGTCATCACTGGCATGAAATCTGCAGCTTCTGAAAGTTCTTGAACGTCATAAGCTCTGTCAATGACCTCCTTGTAGCCAGATAAGGTCACAGAAAGAGTCAGACGAGGTTCTGTCTTGTCAAATTCTCTTCTCAATTCTTGAATGAACTTTGTAAAGTTGGGTCGATCAGAATCTGGTCCTTTATCGCAGTTACTCTGCCAACATTTTGGATAGGTCCACTCGACAGACAGACCATCGAAGTTATATCTTTGTAGGAAGTTGATAGTAGAGATTATGAAATTTTTTCGAGCACTCGGAATGCTGACTAGACGAGAGTACTTATCCCCATTGCTGTCTGTCCATCCTCCAATTGCCAGCAATACTCTTGACTCTTTCTTAGACGTAATGCGTTCATAAAGGCCTGAAAGAATTGATTATCAACATCTTTACTTACTCAAATAAGTATTTTTAACACTCACCATCCTCTACATCAGCCCAAGGATCAAATGGCTGAATCAGTAATGTATCTGGATTTAATCCAGCAAATGCATAGACAACATCAGTACATAATCGCGTATCTAAATGCTCAGGAACAAATTTTCCAACTCCCTTTCTACGGGACGCCCACGACAAGACATAACACACGACTCTCAGCCCAGTCGGTTGTATCCGGAGCTTCTGCCCTCGCTGGGATTCGTTCAAAGCATTTAAAAAGTGTTTTCCGTCAGGTGATGTCTCAGAACGTGCACGCTGACACATTCCTAGATCAACTTTTCCACATCGATTCTCTGAAGGATAGAAAAATCGTTCCTTGCCACAGGAACTTCGGTAAAGCTTTCCATTCTCGCAGACGCTAAATGCAGTACAATCATATGGATCTATGAAGATACCCTCATCGACGCACCTCTCTGCGGGGGAATCAAAGATCCCTAGGGCTTTGGTAGCTGCATCGAGCATTGGCCAAGGGTCCCCACAAACTCCCACAGCATCATCCAAGTCCAAAGTTGACAAGCAGATTCCTCCAAGACCCTTTGACCTGATATATGCAGCCTTTAGCTTTATCGATATAGGATCGTCATAGCCTATCCATTGATCTCCACGTTTCAAGTATGCTCCCTGATGATCTCTTCCAGCCTGCCACGAGTCATCTATTTTATTGCAGATCTCGAAGTAGGCCAGGATGCCTCGTTTCTTCGTATAAAGACCTTCACGTCCAGGACCGATTATTGGAGATCCAGCATCAGTTGCATTCTTAAATTTCAGGGTATAACTGTGACCAAAGAGAGGCACACCAAGGATTATTTTGTTAGGATCGGCTCCAGAATCAAGCCACTTCTTTGTGAAGGATAACGTTAATTCTTGTGGCGCTGGATGAGTCGCATATTCTTGATGACGAGGCCGCCAAGCTTCAAAGAAGAACATGTCAGCCAAATCAATCAATTCTGGGTCTACAGTGTGGTGAGGTCCTAAGATTACTGCCAAGGTGTATCCCTCCAAAGCCAGTGCGACACGAAGAGACCTCAAGATTCTTTTCAGTTCGTAGGTCGATGATTCATTCCAAATGAATACCACACCATCAAATTGATAATTCGCCAGGACATTCAAGACAAATTGATTGAACTCTATATACTGTTTGAGTTTTACAGCATTGATGGCAACGAGGATTTGAAGTGTTGGGTCTTTTTTCCGAAGACCGATCACAGCTTCGTGGGCATCTATCAATGTTTTTAATTCATTATCAGTAATTATATATATTGTAGATAACTCAAAATAGCTTTTATAGATAAAAAAAAATCAAGCTTGAATGCCATTGTATTTCAGGTCACGAGACACTATGACTAATGTTTGAGGATCTATAACATATTTTCCACTAATGTATAATCGTTTAATTTTTTTATTATTTTTTTTTTATTAAAAAATAGAGTCATACCCAGTGTTGTCCCGCTGTAAACAACATGAGTGCACTTTCTGCTAGGAATTCTTTGAGAATTCAATGAGAATGGCTCGGCCCTGTTGACTGCACCTGTATCTAAAAGACATACGACTTTGAATGGACCTTGCGTTCGTCGAACAACCGGTGGCAAGAGCTGCTCGAGCCAGATCGAGTCGTGGTTGACGGCGTTGGATCCCGAAGGAGGAGGTGGTCGATATTCGACTGCATTTCTCAGTGGCCTTCTGTTTGATCTAAAGTCAATAGCAATTGTTAAACATGGTATAAAAAAACAATCATTATCACATTATAATCAATGACTTACTTCACTGAATAAGAATCAACATCCTGCAGTGCTCCAAGCTGGGAAGGAGGTTGTGGTGATGCCTCGACAGCATCTCTAAGTGGCAAACTCATGGATCCAAATTCATTTGATGGAGCATCTGAGGGTGGCATATGCCTCTGTACTGGTGGTCGAAGTTCAGAATCCGGTAAATTATGGGATGTGACCAACGTCAGGGTCGACAGACCCAGCAAGGTCAGTGTTGGCCAGCCCATTGCTATATACAAATAAGAAATAAATAAAAATAAAGGAACATTATTCAGAGACTGTTATTAACTCGTTCAACCCCAGAATTCTTTCACTGTTGTCTTGGCGCCCGAGCAAAATCTCCAAGGCTTCCACAGCAAGAGTGTCGCCCAAAAAACTGCCCAAGAGCATTCAAGGAATGCAAATTTATGCTACGAGCCCGACGGTAAACATACGATTCTCTCCTTTTCTTTCTTTTCTTTCTGATTGTTCTTTCACTCTTTTTTTTATTATCCTCCTCTTCTCTTCTCGGCAGTGGTCCGGCGATCTCTCGGGGCACACGAAGCAGTTGCAGCGGATGTTCGTCGCGTCTCTCCCCAAGTGGAATGACACGCACAGCGATCAATTAAGCTGGATCGAAGAGATGAGAAAATCTCTGGACCGACGAAGGTTGAGACCACGACACTAACAAGTTATTATAAAGTGGGATGCAATAAGTGGACTCTTTTAAGCTGCATAATCTTGACAGGGGCCCGCAGCAATCGCCACCCGATATTTAATGGAATACTTGTGTCTTTCAATATGTAAATGAGGGACATAAAGAGAGGATACATATCTAAAAGCAAGAAGAAAAGATCTCTTTCAATAGTTATAAAGATTCGTTTGCAAACACACAAAATGCCCAAATATCTCAGCACCTGATTATCTCTTATCGAATCATGGATTATCAGGAAAAGCCTGTCATTCTTATCAGTATATTTTGCTAGGAGACCGGATATCTAACAGTACCTTAAACTATCCAGCCATGAGTCTAGCATCAAAAAGACGAGAACAATGATTTGAAATGAAAAATCTTTCTTCACTTCTGATTCATTCTTATCAACAAGAACTGATGGCAAAGACGCATGCTGATATTTCTTTGCTGTAAAGAACAAAGGTGATTCAACTCATGAATTCACATCGCGCGCGCATATTCAATACCCTGATGGCCCTGACGTTTTCAATGATGTCTTAGCCGCAAATCGTGATTACTAAAAGACGAATCTCGAATGCTGAAGTATAAAGTAAAGGACACTACAAATGATTAAATGAAAATATTGTTCTAAACAGGAACGAAAAAATAGACAATCATACCTCTGTTCAAGCACTGGCTCCTGCTTTATTAGCTCGTCAACGTGATCACTTGACAATCGAATCCGAAATTAAAGACTAACGGTGATAACACAAGCACGAATCACTCGATCGACTGTCTGGCAGTCGCTGCAGAAGTGTAATCAAGAAGTCTCGGAGGTGGTGGCTCCGTTGCTTCGTGATTAAAGGGGATCCGGACAACCTTGCTTGGTAGGGCACATCGTGAATGTGATATTCCGGACGCGTATGAGGCCCATATATACCCGTGGATCCCCGCACGCCACACCGCCGATGCCTCGCCCTTGCAACCAAAGAGGAAGAGGCCAACTACGAGGTCCGATGACTCCAATATCTCTCGATGATTCAGTATTGTCGATAAGCTGCTTGGGCAGACAGCACGTATTGCTGATTGTCGACCTTGATATATACCTTCAAAACATAAATTCCTTGGACCTTCTGGATGTGGTCGTGGTGATGATGGTCCAGGACAACTCGTGTAGTGAGGCGGTAAAAGGAGATAAGCCAAGATAATTTTTTCATTAAAATCTGTCTCGAAAATTGATTATATCTCGAGAACTTTGTGAAATACGACAAAAATACAAAGGACCTTTTTTGTAGGAAATTTAATTTCCTACAAAAAAGGTCTAATAAGATTTTATCGTATCCCTCAAAGTTTTCGAGATATTTGTAAAAATGAAAATGTCTAAAAAATTTCATAATTTGTGAGTTA
>JABSMT010023044.1:0-16541 GCA_018902335.1 Eumacrocentrus americanus | reverse complement strand
TAAATAATATCATTTATTACTGAAACTTATTTTCACAATGAAAATAATTTCTCTTCTCCTCAACGTGAATTAATCAATTGAATATTTATTTTTTTTTGTACCTTATCTCTCAATTCTGCGAGGGAATTAGTATTGAGAACAATTTCCTGGAACTGTTGATAACAGTTCTCTGATGCCGTTGGATATCTCGCCGTCAATAAACAAATTTGATTTGGATCTGTCATAGGATCTTTCTCTGGCAACTCTTGAACAATAATTTCGTGTCGAGAACGAAGATTAAGATCTTTTATCTTCTGATCATCCAGCATAACTTTCCCTGGTAAGTTCTCGCACATTTTCCGCAGCCTACATCTGTCTAGCGGTATTTCAATGTTGTAATTATTCTTCAACTCTGTGACAAGGTCCTTCTTCACTTGTCCAACAGTCGAGTCCTCGGACACGATCCACGGGCACGAATAATCTGGAGTTAATTGATTAAGTTGATTAAGGCAATACACCTTGACTTTAAACTCGTTGTCACGAAGTGGACGTCGAAATCTAATAGTAATTGTTTCACCATCCTCAAAGTTCTGCACAGGTCCATAGAGACGCATGTACTTAGCGTCGTCAGTGTTGATTGATTGTCGAAGAATATCAAAATACCCCGCTGGAACTTTAATTAAAGGTTCCAGATGTTTCTTCAGTGATTCAACACTTATACGTTTGTCAATAAAGACCTTCAGACGTTCCGGGGGAACTCCAAACCTTTCTCCCACCCTGAAGAAGTACTCGACTTCATCATCGACATCTCTACGACTGTCTCCAGTGCCTTTGTACAGTTCTATATCAATGTCAGCCAATCCAAAGTCATCATCTTCTGAAGCATCGCCCACCAGTGTCCTATCACTGTCGCTGAGGCTGCTGTCTTCGCTGTTGCTCTGCTCCTGCCATTCTTCACCTTCTCCT
The DNA here is from genome assembly GCA_018902335.1 of Eumacrocentrus americanus. Taxonomy (NCBI): domain Eukaryota; kingdom Metazoa; phylum Arthropoda; class Insecta; order Hymenoptera; family Braconidae; genus Eumacrocentrus; species Eumacrocentrus americanus. The sequence goes on along the minus strand of JABSMT010023044.1, from coordinate 15,596 downwards.
GGCACTGTACTCCACGAATTCGACTCGTCAACACCAGTTCTCGGTGTCGAAGACTCTCCAGCATCATTCTTCTCTACTTTACTCAATGCTTCACCATTTAATGGCTTCGTTGGTCCATTGGTAATCTTTTCTACTTCTTTCTCTTTCTGTCTGCTCTCCCAGGGTGGAATATTCATCTCTTCCAAGACTTCTTTCCTCGTGTCAGGCAATGGCATGTGCAGCATGACGATGTTGTCATACAGATTGCTAAGACCACGAAGAGGTTTTGTGACTCCCGTATCCAGTCTCATCTCGACAAAGACCTTGCAGCCATTGTAACAGAGAAACGTCTGCAGTTGGAGATCCTCATTCTCCAAGGTTTCGGTGCCTGACGAAAGCTTAACTAGAATTAGCTTCATCGGTCGTCGCTGTAGCTGACTCGGCAGGAATGGAGTGATAGCCATTTTGTACTCTGCTACAGTGATCGTTCTGGATACACGAAGTGTATAAGGCCCATCGATAATTTTCTTCGTTGCCGCATCAGCCACGAAGACTGTGGTTGTGATATCATTCGCGGAAAACGTCTCAAATTGCTCGTCTTTCCTGCGAATCTCCAGCAGCATATCGGGGGCGTTTATATGCCTGGATTGATAGAAACTTGGACGCAATATCGAGCGAAGAGTGTGATTTTCATGTCCATCGTAGCTGCATTTAATCACGTCGTATTCTGGAGTGTAATTGACGAGACGACACTGATCGAGGTCGACAACTCCCTCCAGATTCAGTGACTTGTGTGCCTTCTCAACTGTCTCTGACAGCAACTCTTCCTGAATCGATAAGAACTTCGTACGTGCCAGTGTCTTCTCTTTTGGATGATGACAGTAAACTTTCATCCTGTACATTCTCAGTGACCTTTCATTATGTCTCTTCTCTTCCTCCTGCTCCTTCATTTTCTTCAAGAGCTCCTGAATATGTTTGGGAAAGTCTTCGACCTTCATGGGCAGAGTATTTCTGTCCCAGTCAATTTGTCTGTACATGAGCATGTAGGCATTTGTGCTGCTGCTGTAGGCACCACTGTAATAAGCTCGACTTGGTCCACCTCCATAGGTCTTTTGAATATCGTCAAGAGTGATTGAAGATACGTTCTGATCATTGAAACACAGCCATTCGCTAGTTCTAAAGTCCTTGATGTAGGCATAGTAGTGACCACCGCTGGCACTACCACTGTGGATCATAATCGAGAATAATTCGTACTGATACGGCCCACGATTGTCTCTGCTGTTGCTGCGATTACGTTCGATTTCTTGACAGTGGATACTCGACGTTGATGGGCAATTGCTGATGTCGATTCCTTCGTCGTCTTCCTGCTCGTTACTTGGGATTGTTTGATCAATTGGCGTGATGCCATTGTCACAAGGAAGACACTCGTCCAAGTTTCCACTGTCAGTGGTAGAGCTGTCGTCACATTTCACACCTGCACCAGCATCCTCCTCTGTTGACGGTGAATCCTGCTGGTTCTCCGCTGACGGGATGAATGAGTTGAGATTCAAGACTTCAGGAAAGGTCACTTTGTCATTCAGCTTGATCCTGTGATAGGTACTGTAGTCAAAGTCGAAACGCTTGAGGTGCAGAGTTAAAAGATAGGGAAACTTGGTAAATTTTAGTCCCTTGTGAGCGTTACACTTCTTGTCGCAGGTCTCACAGAAATACTGATTGACTCCATCAAGTGTCTCTGGCTGGACAAAGGCTCGAAGGGCCTCCTCGACACTGTTATAGGCCACATTACTGCCAAATGGTCGAACGGGCAATGGAATATCCAAGAAAGTGTCTTCACGTGACTTCTCAGTGCTGCACTCGAGACACTTGACGTAATCAATCATCTTGCCCTCGTACAGTCGATTGATGAGGTCGGCCTGCTCTGTGTTCTTGAATTTTTGCTCCAGTGCATCGAACATCACTCTGCACAGCTCTTGAATGTCGTGCTGCTGCCATGCCTCTGTGGAATCCCACCCGAAGCTCTTAGTCAGTGATGTAGTCTCCACGGCATTCTTTGTTGATGTTTGAAGGTTCAAGAAGAGCCTCTGCAGTTGATAGGGCATACTGCTTGTCTCGTCCTTCTCAGAGCCATCCACGTACTCCCAGTTGTACAGAGCATTTCTGAACTCTGGAGTCATGTAGAGTGCCTGGAGAAGACTGTTGAGGTAGCACGTCATTGCTTGATTGACAAGACCAACGTAAACAGTCTCGGGTCGAGCTTCTGTTTCTGGTGACTGTGGGCTGTAATCCTCATCCTCAACTGCTTCATTTTGCTTCGTTCCAACGTCTGAGTTAAGGTTCATCTGGCAATGATAATTCCAAAGAGCTCCCATGCGTTCAGCGGTGTCTTGGAGGTTTGTCCTCTTTCTTGCATGTCGATTTAAGCTTTGTTCTGTGTTTTCTGTGTCCGTCAGTTCCAGTGTGAGTGTGTCATGTTTGCTGAAGTTCAAGTTCATGCAGTCCATTGTTATTAGGACATCTTCACTAGTCATTTTCAGGTCACCAATTTCCATACACATGGTGTCTCGAAATATTTCTTCTGTGAAAAGATTTGGCGACTTGTCCATGGTTTCCACGAGCTCGAACACCATTGTTGCCTTTTCGACAAGGAGACTCCACTCTAGTTCAGTTTTCGCGTCTGCCTGACGAGCATCGACAACCCGAAGCTCAAGCCATACATCGTTTTGACGCCACTGATCTCGCTCGGTATCTGGACGATCTCTAACAATTGATATCCTACACGTTTTCGTCTTGTTAAACTCTATTTCATAGTCCTCGATCGTTTTATCGTCGCAGTCAAGTTTCTTTGGTGTTGTATTTGTTGCATAAGTAATGGTAGCAGTGAAACTGTCGATTGATGGATTGTCCTCGCAGCAACTCGCCACAGCATGTTTTATTTGACGGACTGTTGCCTGAGAACTAAAGAGCAATTCTTTTGGTAGAGCCTTACAGTCGTCGTACAACCATGCACATATGTCTGCTACTCCTGCGCGGGCTGCGACAAGGACTAGGATATGGCGATCGGGTTTTGCAACTCGCACTTTACATCGTGGATCAGAAACTGGACATTGATTTTCTGCTTCTGCAACTGTAAAACATTTTGAAGTGTTAAAAGACTTTGGTTAAAGGAGTATAAATGATTTAGTTTTATGAAACTTACGGGGTTTTGCTACCCAATCACTCTCTTTTGAGACGATTGAGACAGCGTTCGGACGAATGCTCACCGGTGTATCGTGAGCAGCGTCTCCGACGCCCTCGTCGGCCACCACGACCATTGTCTACAGGAATAAAAAATCGTTCAGAATAAAATTTAAATCAATTGAAACTATCTAAAACTATACTTTCGCCATTTTAAATTACATTTATACAACTCTCGTGTCGTCTTCCGCAATTGTATTACCACATTCACGTTAATTCTGTAGCGAGATAAATGTGTTGTTCGCACCTGTTCAATAGAGAATTCGTTGGCGAGAAATTTCCCAAAAAGAGGATCAACACGATGAGGATGATGGTGTTTAGGGATAGAGAGATAGAACGAAAGCCCGACTGATTTATTGGAGACTTAGTTTAAAAAAAAAGTTATCGGTGATTCTTAGATAGACTAGATTTGGCAATGGGCCATGACGAAGGTAGAAAATGAGTGTGAGATCTATGCAGGAAGCTCACTCAGGAGATCTCTCGACACGGCACTACACGACTGTACCGAAAGCGTGTAGAGTCGCTCTACTCTAAATTTAGAATGTCTAAACCAAGACTTGGAAAATGCTTCTCTCTCTCTCTACTTCAAGACGATCATCTCCCACCACTTTTCAAGTCTCGCCGGTTCTATACTTCCTTCCCGTTTATTACAACTGTTCCATTTTTAATAATAAATTTCCACAACAAAATTCATTTCTTACGCTTTTGTGCGAAAGTTGTTGTCCAATGTGCGGTCAAAGTCGTTCAGACCAGGTCTCAAATGTCGAATACATGGGCATCTGAAAGCACAAATTTTGTTTATAAATACATCACTGACTTATTCATTACAATGAATTCATTCATTCGACTGTCGGTTTGTTTGTCTAGATACCGTTGTATTTATAAATATCAACTAGAATCTTATTACGTAAAATAAATAATCATGATCGTCTACTAAGAACCAATGATGTAAACAATGTACTCTAAACCATTGGAAATTACATACTTCCTCTTCAAAATCACCCAATTGTTCTCAATATCAATCTAAATGAAAGCAACAACAAAATATTAATTCGCATTGACAATTATACGAATTGAAACAGCAAATATCATTATTGTTGTCTCAGGGTTCAAGGACTACGAAAACAGAGCTTTCGTGGTTGCATTTAACCATTCAATAATGGAACTCATACATTTCCAAGGACGAAGAAATAATCATCAGAGATAAAGGAAATGAACTCGGGTGACTGAATAGTCATCTCGGTGAGGATAAAAACTGAAATCTCTCAGATGAATCAGTCCAGGTGTCATCCCCTGACATAATTCCAGGAGATGATTCTGCAATGCAGTCTGGAGTCAACAGAATCATCTAAATATCTTTAAAAGCTCCTTCAAGGCCTCCTAGACGTTGGATATTATAAATTTAGCTGGAAAATAAAGGCGAATGGCTGATAAAACAATTGAAAACGATGGAATATGCGCCTGATTCGGAAAGACTTTAAAAATCGAATGAAATGGTGTGAAAGTTTGTGAGATGAAAAGAATGTTATTCCATGGCAAAAGTGAGGTTATAATCGAGTAGACAATTGAACATTTGAAATGAAACAATATATATTTATGGTTAATTCTTACCAAAATCACTGACACATGTGTAACCATGGAGAATAAATCACTTTTGTTTAGCTCTCGTTACCTTGCATCAAGCACAAGAAATGTGAACGCCATCATCGTCCTACTTCCATTTGCCGCCACTAGTTGCGTCTTGTAAAATCTGACTTTACGCGCGAAAAAACTTTTACCACCCTTTTCAAAATTTAATATATTTTTTCTGCTGTTTCCTAACCTGAAATAAGCGAGAAAATACATAAATAAAGCACAAGCGACATACTTCAAGGAAGTTCAAATTTCCCGCCCCTCGTAAGTGTGGTTGTACGTTACGTCGTTGTGTGCGTTCTTTCACGACAATTTTTCTTCAACAAACAATCACGATAAATAACCTCAAACTTGTGATTTATTTTTCTCATCATTTTGAATTCTTTATTGAATATATTTTCTAGATAATCAGAAAGTTGAATTCTAACCTCTGCGGTGGGCTCAAAATGTCGTTCAATTTTGCGGCGATCAGTGAGCAGCTGAATGAAGCTAGCTCCAACGACACCGGCGTCTCATTCAATGGACAATCTCTGAAACTCAACTCCGAGGAAGATGGTAAGTATTTTTACAATATTCGTCTACATTTTAATATTGAGAATCTTTGTTAAAAATGGTCTTTATCAACTTCATTTTCATGTTTTTCAGCTGAAAAAGTCTGCGATGCCATCAGAAAATGCTCTCGCCTGGACTATCTGGACCTCGAGGGCAATACTTTGGGTCCAGACGCAGCCAAAGCCATCTCTAAAGCTCTTGCTACCCATGGAAGTAGCTTACAACGAGCCCTGTGGAAGGACATGTTCACAGGAAGAATGAAAACTGAGATTCCAAAGGCCCTCGAGTTCCTTGGCAATGGTTTAAACACTGCTGGTGCTCGTTTAGTTGAGCTTGATCTCAGTGACAATGCATTTGGGCCCATTGGAGTGCAAGGTCTTGCTGCTCTGCTGAGCTCTAGCACATGCTACACCCTTCGTGAATTACGACTGAATAACAATGGTCTTGGAATATCAGGAGGCAAGATGTTGGCAAGAGCTCTGCTAGATTGTTATGATAACAGTTCGAAGGAGGCAAAGCCTCTGGCATTGAAAGTCTTTGTTGCTGGTCGAAATCGTTTGGAGAACGAGGGTGCAACAGCCTTGGCTGCTGTCTTTGCCAAGCTTCGCACTCTCGAGGAAGTTGTGATGCCACAAAATGGAATTTATCATCCGGGTGTGGCAGCCCTGGCTAATGGGCTTTCTGTCAATCCTGGCTTGAGAATTTTAAATTTAAATGACAATACAGTTGGTCCAAAAGGTGCTCAAGCACTCTCAGATGTTCTTTCGAACTTCCCTGCCTTGGAGCAGCTGAATCTTGGCGATTGCTTGTTGAAGACCAAGGGTGCTCTGGTCATTGCCAATGCCCTGGGCATCGAGGGCAATCACACGGCATTGGTTGAGCTCAATTTGACATTCAATGAGATCCGTACGAGAGCTGCAGATCCTCTTGCTCGTGCCATGGCAGACAAAACTCAGCTAACGAGTCTTCAACTCGATGGCAATTTCTTTGGTGATGTTGGCAGGACAACTTTGACGGAGTTCTTTACGAATTGCGACAAGATTGAATCGTTGGGATCGTTGGAAGATGATGCGACAGATGATGATGAGAGTGACGGAGAGAGAACAGAAAGTGAAGCCGAAGAAGAAGAGCATGAAGATAATAGTAATGAGACAAATGGAACTGACGATATAGTGCAAAATCTATCGATTGCAGATGATCAAGAGCCTAGTATTCTATCGATGACAGACGTCCAGAAGCCCAAGAAACCAGTCGATGTAAAGGCATTTTTGAAAGCACCAACTGGCGAGAATCTTCTTTTGCTCCAGGGTGACAAGACGATCCAGCTTTTGGAGCATGCAAAGGTAACGTATATCAACGTTATAATTCAACTATAAACTAATTTACTTTAAAAATAAATAAATACATGAATAATAATTGATTTATTAGTGATAAAAGTAATGGATATATCTTTTTTTTCAATCCACAGAGTTCCTGCCATGGAGATAACTCACAAGAAGCTGCTGAATATCTTGATAATCTACTGCCAATTGTAATGAAAGTCTCGTCACTGTGTGGAAGTGGATATGGTGATGTTCGAATTGAAGCTGAGCGATTGACTGATTCTTTATATTTGGAACTGTTTAATTTTGCTAAGGCCAACGATCAGATGTCCGCTGTAAACAACAAGCTATTAGTGAACTTAGCACTTATAAAAGTATGTTTTATATTAGAAGTTTAGAGGGATTAATGGGTCAACTGTTACTGATTAATGATCATTTCTTTGCAGAGTGAGGACAAGAATGCAGAAAAAATAGACTGGAACTTGGAGGGTTGCTTCAAAGCTCTGGAGAAAGTGTGCCAACAAGATTACTTCCCAGCTCTAACGAAAAACATTCTCAAAGTGTTCATTGAAAAGCCAATGAAACTGAGCAGGGCTAAGATCGTTGATCCCTTCCTGGAGGCGAAAACATCCTTGAAAAACGTTCTAGACCGACTACACAACACGTAATTGGGTGGACACTGTCAATTAAAGGTGTTACCATGGATATTGCACAGTGTTAATATCACAGAGATTTCTATTTATTTTTAATTGCTTACTAAGATGCAAGGCAGCATTTGTCACTGTGAAAGAAAGGAACAATCATAGGACAATTATAATAATCCTGAGGATATTCCTACCAAACGTTGTAAACATCTCTCTCTCTCTCTCTCTCCCTCTCTCTCACTTTTTGAATTGTCAAAATATTAAATGCTCTTCTGTGTTTTATTATTTTATATAAAAAAAAGTCTTGATTCACGATAGTCAAGTATTAAGTTCCTCTTGAGGTTTTTCTAACGTTACATCGACGTTTATTTGCACTGGTTGCCCAGTTGGATGAAGAAATTGTTCTCATTGCCAGGATTCTTCATCAAGACACACCGAAGAAACAAAAAAAAATAGTAATAAGGAAGAAAAATGTTTATCTTCACTGATGAAAAAATCACTCGATTGTGTGAATTCAATCAATTTATTACGTCGTCTTCACTTGTAGCATACTTTGAGGGTCCCAACCTGCATGGAAGAGTTCACCAATCAGTGGTGAACAATGCTGGGATGCCTGGTCCTCCATATATTTACTTGCCTACAAAATAAAGTCCAACAATTACTAAAAATATATATATTTCTTTTCAATAATAAGTGTCGAGAATCATACCAGATAAATAACAAGTTGCTGTTTCTCAGCAGAATCACAATCTTCTCCTAAAGTGGATGGATAACTAACGGTGTCATTATCACTTTTGATGTTACTTCTTATTTTTTCTATACAGAGACTCGCGTTTATTGGATTTCCATCGCTGAAAAGTCCTGAAAAACAATACCAAATGAAAATTATTTATTTTTTTTTTTAATACTAATTTCCTAAGTATTTCTGTGTAGCAGAATCCTTACGTTCTGTTCTAGCAGCAAGTGGCTTTGTATTGCCATTGCTGTAGTGAGCAGGACTCGCCAGATATTTAGTTAGCACCTCCAGTGACTCCCGACAATCAGCAAACAGTTTTGGATATCGATGCATCAACAGTTTGGTAATCAGTACATTGGCTCGATTGTCCGACAGATTGTTAGTGGGTGTGCACATGATCTCGTCGTCAGTTCGTCTGACAAGCAGCACACGTCCCTCGTATCGCTTTAACTGCTCAGCAACATTCAGATTTAAATACTCTCTGATAACAGTCCTCACGAGACCGTCGATTGCCGTGGGCATTCGTGAAGTTGCCAATGGAAGAACATCGTCAAACGTTGCATCGAGAACTAGACCATGAATCCCAGCATAATTCATTGCTGCCCAAGTTGCTGTATATCCTCCAATACTCCAGCCATAAATAATGACACGATCCTCTGGGAATCCTAGCTTTTCAATTGCAAATTTCATCACAGCATCCATACTATCCACTTCAGCATCAGGGAATGGTGAACCCTGTTCCAATAAAAGTTATTAGAATATTTTTACGTTAAAATATTTCGAAACTTTCGATAAATACTAACAGTACTTCCTCCAAATCCTGGATGATTCCATCCCAGGACAGAGTAGCCCTTGTTTAATGGTGTCGACATTATTCCTGTCTCGTAAAATCCACAATTGCCCTCACACGTAATCACGAGAATATGGCCATTTGATGATCTAGTAAATTAGAACGTAATCAAACACACATTATGCAAATTTATTTCAAGCGGAAGAAAAAATGCATCGCATTTCTTTGTTGCATTACTTGTGACGTCGATCAACAAACATCGTGTCGATCTCGAGCTTATCGTACGTCATCAGTTTTGATCTCTGTCCACCAAGATCTAGGAGGTCAGTCCTTCCTTGGATCATTGTAGATTCTGTAATGATGACAAAATAAAAGTGAATGATTTTAATTTCTAATTTATCAATTAAGGAGGAAAAGAGAAACATACTCATTGCCATGTTGATGAGCGTCATACTGCCAGGATACATGAGTTTCAATGCAACTGTATTGGCAATGATGTAAGACACGAGTTTACAAGGCACAGCTAAAATCAAATCTTTGCCTCCTCGTCTCGTTATACGACTAGAACTCTTTTGCATGACAATTTTCTTCCTCCCATCAGGCCTAGAAGCAAAACAAAATTATTCTTATTATCTAGTCAACTATGAGTCATGCGACCAAAGGTGAATAAGTGTTTTACCTATCCAACGAGATGACTTGGAAGTCTGCAGGCCATGCCCAGAATTCAAAATCATACTTGAGAAGATCCTGCTTCGATTCATAATTGTAAGCTTGTCTAGCTTTGGTCAGGCTCTTGATAAACTTTAAATACATAGGACTGTTGGCTCTGCTGTAGCTTCTGACTGCCAGGGAAGCCATTAGAATAGCTCCAGCACCAGCTACAAACTTGGAGATAGTGTAGGCATTCTCAGCCAAGGAATAACTTCGACGATACATGAAAGTTGCAATGAAAGGCAGAGCATAGAGACTGATTGACCATATTGCTGCAAACTGAGAGAAACAAAATTGTCAATAATCATTAGAACATGATTGTCATGTGTTAGGATACTTACTGAAGTCACCACATTGTCTCCCCAACGTTCAAAGCTATTAGGCTCATACGACTTCTGTAAAATCAATGGATTTCGTGTAACCTTTTTGGTGCACAAGAGCTATGAATATTTTATGGTACGTTTTTCACAGAGAATCTTGATAGTTCACTTACCCAAGTTGTCTCTTGGACCTTGAACAAGCGTGGACTAAATGCACACTCCCAAAGTCCTTTGATCAACGACATCCTGCATTTGTGGTGTAGCTGGACTAATGGAAATGTAATGCAATGCAATGAATGACGATTGTTCTTCACAAAATGCAAAATTTATCGATGGGAAACAGTTCAACGCGCAATTCCTACCGTCGTGCCCTCTGCGGCATATAATTGACGAGTTCCTAACCTCAAATTTCTATCGTTGGTGAATATAGTTGTTCATTTGGGGATTTGATAGATAATAAACAATAAAAATGAGTGCTACAAAGCCACGAGTGAGCAGAACTACAAGAATTAAAGCTGGAAAAGCTGCCAAGTAAATAATTAAATAACTTTTATGCAATTTATTGGTAATTATTTGTTTCAAGATACTATTATTAATTGTAACTTTCTAGGCATGTTCCAACTGCAATTCTTCTGAAGAAAAAGGCAGAATGTGATGCAAAAGCCTTGAAAATTGTCGAAAGACTCATGGAGCCACAGGTTGACATTGAATGGATGCTTCAAAATGTAAGTTTTACTTCTGAAAATGAAAATGTTAAGGAAATTGTTTTCTATAAATAATTTAAATAATTTTTTTTTTTAGCTGGGTGCAATAAATCGTGCTCACCTGGAGGACATCGTTGAAGAGAGGGCAATAGTAAAGCTCTGTGGGTATATCCTCTGTGAGAATTCACTGACAAAGGTAGTCAGGAAAAAATATCAAATATCCACTGCCAGAAACAAGGTCTATGACATTGAGAAGGTGAAGGATTTTTGTAGTTTTTCCTGCTACACTGCCATGGGACATCTCATGGCACAGATGCTAACTAGCCCTCTCTGGTTAAGAAGCGACGAAGAGATTCCAGAGTTCTCAATTTTGCCTAGGCAGAGAGCAAGAACGAAAAGTCCTCCTGGAGTAGAAGTAAATATAGTAGGACTTGAATTGCCTGTTGATGATGATCAACCAGTCGATACGAAAGAAAAGAATAGAGCTGATGAAGCAGAGGAAGAAGAATTAAATCCTGCCGAAGTAAATAATACATGTGATACTGATATGGAGATGGAGAATAATGTGCTGCATGAAGTAGATCAGAAAGTTGAAGATGAAGAAATAGAGCAAGCTCATCCTGACGTGGTTCAGGAGGATAAAGCGTTTGATTTAAAACCTGAAGATGATCTTCAACTCCAAAATAATTCAATCTCACTGCCGGAGATTGAATCCAGATTACAAGAAATAGAAATCGCATCTTCAGAAGATGGAAAAATACAGTCAAAGAGAAAAGGAACATCTGGAGAAACATGTGAAACCTCTGAGTCTATTCAAACTTCAAGAAAAGTTTCCCCTGAAAGGAAAAAATGTAAAACCAAGCCTGAAATTTCATTAGAAACATTGACAATGCGAGTGGAAAAGAGTTTCACCGAGTGGATAACAAAAGAAACAATAGGCCTTTTGCACGGCGAAGTAATAGATAAACAACAAATAATTGAGAACGTAACACGTCAAGATAAATACATGGCTCTCTGTCGTAAGCTCAATCAGCTTCAGTTGGAAGAGGAAAAAGAAGAACGATCATCTGTCGTCCAGTCTGAGGATCTAAAACCTCCACCACATTTTTCTGTTCTCAAGGAAGAAGCCAGGAACTTAGAAGTAAAGGTTCGTGCATTCTATGAGGGTAAAACAAAGCTAGAAACCCCTGTAGAAGACACAAATAAGAATGCAGATAATCAGGAGGCAGATTCTATTGTTCCTTTAACAGATGCCCATGCACCTCGAGCATTACGTCGTCGAATTTTCCTCGACAAACTCAACAAAGTGCTTCCAGACTTGTTGCGTGCTCTTGCTGGTTCTGGTCGTGTGCAATACGCCTATACGACAGAGAGAACCACGACAGTGAAGACATTAGTCAGTACATTTGCTCTTTCAGCCACCAATATTGTCTTCAAAACAGCTGAATGGACTCTAGTAGCTCTTCTAATCATTAAAATGCTTGGAATAATTGATCCTACGATAAAATCCTTGTTATTAACGAAGCAGGCCACGACGTATATGACAATGATTCTCATGACCTACAAACTCGACTCGAATTACCTAGATTGCTTAATAAATTCTCTGACTAGTCCACCGATAAATAATGATGGTGAATCAAATGACGAAGATGATTAGGAAGACTAATGTTAAATTGTAAAATCTGTGTATTTTCTATCACATAATAATAATTTCAATAAATTCAATATTTATAAATTCTCCTCAAACTGTACAAATCTCTTGCTAAAAAGCATCCCTTTTTACGTAGACATGGGTGTTACCCCAGTAAGCGATGACGATGATCCATCAAGTGCCATTCTATCCTGACTTGATTGACTCGTTTCCTCTGTAGATAAATTGCCAACTTTTTCTCTCAAGGCCTCATAAAGGGTGTGAACAGCTTCATTATGCTAGAAAGAAGACAACATCAGTTTAAAATAAATCCCTCAGACATTTATCAATAGAATGGATTAACATTTCATTAATTAATATAAATTACCTGACTCGTGGGTTGAAGAGCCTTTACCAAGGAGTGTAGCCTCGCAGGTGGCAGCTTTGGATAAATATACCAAAGCAGCTTGAGGAGGTGTCGAGTAACGTTGTCTCTTCCCAAACCAGCAAGAAAGAATTCATCAAAGATAACTGTACAAAACGACTCATTGGAGAATTCATCAGCCATATTCAGGACAAGCAACGACACAAGAGTATGTAGAAAAGGATCTTCAAATGCTCGTTGTGCCTGACAATTTGGAAGAGTAGCAAGAACTCTCATGAGCCCCCGAGCATCTCCTCGAGCCTTTCCTGGTCCTGTGCCAAGTCCTCCGACTCCTCCAGCGCCACCAACAGCCCCTGCACTAGCTCCTGCTGTCCCTCCACCCACGTGCAGAGTATAGTACATCGATAGGACAGCAGCAACACCTGACAACTGAGCATAAGCCTGACAGGCGTCCGGTGGTGGTCCTGAATGCTCGATAATTGCTATTGCACTCTCCCTCTCGTCTGGGGGCAATTTGCAGTTCAATTGTCTAATCTGATCGTCCACCATGAGAGACATCAGAGCTGGTAGGAACTTTGTGACAACTTGACTGTCCAGTTTTGGCTCTTTGAAGTCCTGAGAGTCGATCATCTGCCATGCAGAGAGACCCAAGGCCAACATTCTTAGAAGCAGAACTAAAACAGCATTTTCGCGAGGAAGTAACTCTCCATTGATCAAGTGAAGTGCTATTTTAATTGCACTGCTTGCTAGGAAGTTAACTGCATATGGATCACAGAGTGTCATGCTCAGATCACCGAGGACTTGCTCCTGGCCTCTCTGTAAATAAATATAAATCAATTTCAATTGCTGTTGATAATAATTTATACATTAATGGCTTTGTTATGAATGAGATTTACCTTTATGCTGTCCAGGAAGCCTTGAAGCTCCCTCGATCGTTTTATATCTACGTTTTTCTCTCTTATACATGCGTCCAAACACCAAGTAAACTTGTGGCAGGGATCAACAGAGATAATGTCCTGTACCTCGAGATCGTGGAGGGCCATCAGTAGCTCAGCACGTAAAGTGCAGTAGTGAATGTTTTTTGTTCGTAAAAAAAGTGTTCTCAAGAATTGTAAAACCATGTCATAGAGCTTGACACTGTGGCCAATCATGTGTGCCAATTTTTGAACTACTTCTCCCTGTCTTCGAACCTTTGGTGACGGCGAGAAGAATAAACTGTTGAGGTTACCGTGGTCAAAGAGCACGTGCTCCTTTTCAATTATGTATTTACTGAACAATGGCGAGACTTCATCACCAAAGAGACTCTGATTGTCCTTCCATATTTGTCGTTTTACTTCGGTTTCAGCACTATTATACAATTCCTTCTCTCTCACAAGTACTCGAAGGTATTTGTCGTCTATGTGTGGAGTATTTCTGAGGATACTCATGACCACAGGTCTCAGGGCAGGTACTCTCACAGCTGAAAAGCTTTTTGATAGCATATCTTTCAGTCTTTTGTCTCCAGAGCCACTGCCTTTTTCATTTCGTTCTGCACCTATTTCATTTATACGCTTCACTAATTTATCACGAAGCTCCTCGAGGACTGAGGCATGAAAATCGAGTCTTCGGACACCATGGAGGTCCAGAAGTGGAAGCATTGGTCGAAGAGATGGCAATAAGATCCCATTTTCCAGCTATAAACAGTAAAAGTGAGGTTATGAGTTGGTTTTTCTTGACTATTGAATGATTTTTTGAGTTAAAGCATTACCTGGAACTCCTCAATTGCCTTTAGGGGATCTGTACAACTTGTCAGAGCATCTCTGAGAAACACCTGACCCGGAATACCAAGATCTTCAAGTCCATCCCCAGTAGTTCCACCGTTATTTTTTGTCACACTCATGTTTATTCAAATAAACAACGAAGTGGCTCCTGATCCGGCAATCGTCTCGGTGAACGATGGACGATATTTATTCGATAATTATAATATCGAGTTCTCCATTCGATATCGATAGTTGGTACTCGATTATTCTGACTTCGATATACCGAATAAAATAATCGATATATTTGAAACTATTTAATTATTCTTTTTTCCATACCATTTGCTATCTACTAAATATACAATATTTTTTGAATATACATGAAGTTAAAAATTCGCAAACAATTAGTAATAATTAATGGGTTAAAATTAAATTTTTCTATGTTTTTAGAAATGTGTCTACATTCGACATTTTTAAAAATTGCCGCGTTATTTGTGGAGAGATGGAAGCGGTAATTTTCAAAATTGCATGAATTTTGGATTAATTATTGTAACAAGAAAAAAAAGAAGATAACTGCTATTAATTCTTAATTTGTATTAACCGATACTTATCTCAATTTGCAAGGGTAGCGGAGTATACTCAATTTAGATTAATTAATACATTCAACTCTGCTGATATAAGTAAATAAATTCGTCAATAATTGTTAGTACTTGATTTTATATATCGTGTATTAAGGTAAAATGCATCGCCCTGTAAACTGCATGTTGATGAAGTTTATTAGTGTATAACAACTTATGAATCCTATAATAAACGATCGAAAATGTATGTCAGATTTACAGCAGACCTTCCATTTCGTGCATAAATTGCATATATGCATCGTCTTTCGTTTTTGGTTGGATGACGAAGTGTGCTTCAGGAAGTCGTTCAGGTAATCGCACAATGGGAACTGGTTTTCTTCGATCGATACGCTTCACTCTCAATGACGTCGGGAGGAATCTAGTCACATCAGCTGTTAAATTTCGTATTTGCGGTTTCGCCTCGATGGTTGTTGTGTTCTTGCCATCCTTGTCATTGCGATTAATTAACTGCGGTGCAGCCGACAAGACATTGGGCGTATTTTGTTGCATTTGTGGCGGGGGCGGCATCCGTGGTAGGCTTGGTGGACCGGGTCTCAACATTCGGGGCATACCCGGAGGAGGGCCTGAAAGAAGATCACTATTA
>JABSMT010022933.1:0-16553 GCA_018902335.1 Eumacrocentrus americanus | reverse complement strand
TTTTTAGTAGGTATTGTTCATAGAAGGGTTTTACTACTAAGAAAACTCGTTTTTTAAAGATTTTCATTTTCATGATTTTTAGTTATTCCTCTTTTTTCTATGATTTTTCAAATTTCTCATGTTGCGGCATTTCACTGAATTAACAAAAATTTTAGCGAAATTATAGGCAAAATCTATTGGTGGTACAGAAAAATTGAATACAACATTCTCGACGGGAAATCAGCTATATTTTCAGAAAAAAATACCCCATCTCCAAAAAATCATTTTTGAACCATCCCTATCCCTACATATATAAAAGGCAACGTCTGTCTGTCTGTTTGTCTCTCTGAACGCAATAAACTCGAAAACCACTCAACCGATTTTTCTGCGATTTTCACGAATACATAGAGAAAACATTTGGGAAGGTTTTAGGCTATATATCATCGCGGTATTACAAAATGAGGCTAAGTAATGAATAAAATAGTAAAGTGAGGCAGAGAAAAAGTACGCGCGATCACGCATGATGGGTCTTATAAAGCGGCCAAAATTCACCCGTGTTAATAAAAAAATCCACCCGGGCGAAGCCGGGTACCAAAAGCTAGTTATTTATAAACAAATATTTAAAACATTTGTGCGTTTCGACCTAGAGCCTTCTAGTTTTTTCGATTTGTTTGTTCGGTCCCAAAGAAAGAAAACTCATACCAAATTTCAAATTAATATCCTAATAATACGAACGAAAGTTAGGCTCAGCAAAAGTCGAAAGGGAAATCTCTTGCACCACCCCCATGGGGTGGTGACAGAGGCTTCTAATTTTAATAGATCGTATTGTCATCGGAGTTGAGCGTGTGTATCAATTTTTAGCTCTCTAAGTGCAGCGGAAGTCGGTGAAAAAGCCAGTCGCAGATTTGAAGACATACATATATAGTCCAAGCGAAGTTAAATGTTTAAAAGAAGGATTTTAATAAAAAAAAGAGCAGCAGCGTGAAGAAGCCTCGATGTGGATATGAGAGGCGGGAGGTAACAGGGGAAAGGCCTCGACCGTTGATCGTCATCGTTGATCCACGCGAACGGAGAAGCCCAACTATAAACAACCTGGATATGTATACACAGGCCTGGTCGTCGAAGCAATACACGCAAACCAGCTGAACGGGCTACCGCCTCTGTGCTGACGAGTTCCGGAGTAGTGGAGCCACCGGCGAATAGAACTGTCGTTCGCCCGAGACTGCTATGCGGGACATTCCAACAACGGCGGCCCCACCACGCCTTATAACCACGTCTCCTTTACTCTGTCTATCTCATTCTCGGACTTGATATCTCCCTCTTTTCCCTTCTCAACGAGACACATAGACACATAAATATATACTCATTCGAGTTCTCGCGTACTCTCCGCATATCCCTCTATACAATCCTGCTTGCGCACTACTCAATTTGACACAAGTTGTGTGCGAAAAGAGTCACATCGACGATATACAGCCAAGATGAGCGCAACACACCACGCTTTATTCGTATGAGAGTGCGAGAGAGTTTTTCTTTGGGAGTTGGATATCCGCCAAGGATATAGTGAGAGACCTGCAGATATCTTCACTTGACGAGAGACAAGTGTATACGCAGCTTGCTGGTGGAATTTTATGATAAGCTAACGGATTCACTCGTTTAATCGTTACAGAGATTGTTTGCCGTGCGTGTCGCCTTGAGTGGCATTGCATCGGTCGGATAGTTTTAGGATTATCCTGGAAATTATAATTCGACGGAAGCTGACTCTGTAACTTTGGGAATAAGGAACCTCTGACGATGATAATGATGCCCTGGCAGTAGCCGCCGGCACAGTACAGCGTTGGACCTCTCCCATCTGCCTGCGACTTGTCCAATTTGCAGCCCACAAAGTCATTTCTGAAAGCGTACGCCCTCGTTCTCGCCTACACGCTCGCCTCAACATCGGACGTCACGATTTATCGACTTCCCTCGGCTCCTTCGGTGAGCGTTCAGGCGTCGAGAAAGTCCGTGGAAATTTTGCAGTTGTCGACGTAGGAATAATTTAGTTGCCACAGTTGGGTGACGGGAAAAGTGAATGGGTACACACCGCCGACGCGGTGGCATTCATGGCTAGTACAGCATGATAATTCTTTGAGGGATTTCCCTCTCTAACTATCTACTATAATTATACTCATTAGATTTGCTATTGACGCCCAAAGTTGTCGATATAATATGCATCAAGTCTTTGTGTACAACTTTCAACGAAGAAATTGATAATTAACATATTTCCAGTTATTCATCAACTGAGCTAACAAAAGTGCCGTCCCCTCTCACAATACAGATATCACTTTCAATGACCGTGTGTGCGCATTTGCCCTCTCAAGTCCATTTAAAGTGATATTTATGGCCTGAACGGAGTACGTGACTCACCAGAGCGCACGGAATTCCATTGTGTACTTTCCCTAAATCCACCACAATAATCTCAGAATTATTCATGGAAATAGTATCGTGAAAATGTGATGCTCACTGATTATCGTATCATCGTTATCGATGCGATACAACACGTGACCGAATGCTCCGGGGCAAGCCGATAACTCAGCTCGTAGATACACGTAAGCAGTATTTTCTCTTCTTTTCCGCCTATCCTCTCTTCTTTTCATTCCGACTACAACAAAGGTCGTTTTCAACGAGCCCCCCGTATTTCCGGGGTTCTCTGCCGGCTCGAGGCATGACCAAAGACGACTTTTACCTGAGGCAGCAGATAACACAGTCTTTCTCTCTCTCTCTCTCTCTCTCTGCTCAGAGAGTTACGGGAGCGACAACACACAGATGTGCAGGAGTAGAGAGGGAGCAAAATAGCGAGTACAGGTTATGGCGCATCTTGTTCTACTCTTGCTTAGCTTGGGTGCCTCGACTAATCCCCTCGTATCCTTGTCTCTCACGGTTCTCCCAATCCCCACCTAACCATCTAGATTCTAGACTATATACTCTTAGAGTGCACGTACCGCGCTGGCCTGGAACGTGAAATACAACGATCTCTGTCTCTGTCAGTCTGCTTTGTATTGGGTTGGTTTGCCGCTACTTCTGTTTCTGTCCCCTCTTGTCTCTCTTCTCTCTGCACCTCGATACGTCCTCGGGGCCGTGTTGCCGCTCTCCATGGTCGAGCCTCTCTGAGAGAGCCCGTGCGCGCTCGATACACGGAATCGCCTCGTGGTTCTTGGAACGCGGCAGACTGTCGCCAGTCACGCCAGACGGCGCATCGCTCGCGCGCACCATCGTCGTCAGCGGCACCCGGCACATCATCGCACTCTGTTGAGCTGCTCAGTCCTTCTCTCTTCCTCTCTCTCTCTCTCTCTTGCTCGCTTAGTCGAGGTGTATACAGCGTACAAGCATAGACACCAACACCCGTTGCGAAGAGAAGAGCTGTGCATGTGTCCGCCCATCACCACCACTACCTCTACTAGACGGAAACTCTCTCGGACGAACGAAAGAGGGGAAAAAGGCGAGCGCGCGCTCACCCACGATCCACGGACACCCCGTGCATACAGTCTGGCTGCCAGGAGCAGCACCAGCAGCAGCAGTAACAACATCTCAGTCGCGTCGTCGCGCACAACCATTACGCAACGACAACAATACACCGCGACACGATGCACCGTCGCTAACGCATTTTTTAAACTCTTTCTTCTGTGTAGTGTGTGTCCGTTTGTGCATACTTTTTCTTCGTGTTTTTACAATTCAACTTACACATTAAATTATTTTTTTCTGCGCGTGGTGTACTAAAAGGATTTCGTGAGTTTTGTATATATAGCTAAAACGCGTGCCAATCACTTTCAAGGTAGCGCTGTGAATGGAATTCGGGCTTCTCCGCATGCAGAAATGACGCACAAGTGTAAACAGTCGTCGAGTGGCGCGATCCACAGCGGCTGACGTCACGTGAGACCGAGAGAGATCTCTGGGATATCCTCTCTCGTGCGTTCCGACGAAGAAAAAGAAAAAGAAAAGAAAAAAAAAAAAGACAACGTCGTGGAGAATGAAACGACAGCAGTGCCGTGTTTGCGCACAGAGAGAAAGGCTGATATAACGGTGAGAGGACAAGTGACGAGTGAAATGCTCTCGAGAGTGTTGTATGTAGCGGGAATCTCCTCCTATAGGCAAAGTCACGTTTGACGCATGCTACCGGTGTACGTGAGGCAACACGCCGATGTAAAAGTAGAAGGGGATAGATGCAGGTGTAGCAGCGCATAAGAGTTGAGCTCAACACGATATCATTCGTGTTGTCTCCTCTGTATAGAATATAAATATCCGATACACGTTTGTAGGTATGAGTGTAACCGATTAGGCGCCAGTGACGTCAGGGCTAGACACACTGAGTGACTCGCAAAGGTTCTCTCGGGCAATACGCACACGTCTGGCGTCTCCAACTTGGCTAGCGTCGAGTATTGTATAGAATAGCATCAGCCGCAGTGCTTGCGTGCGTCCACGCGCTCGCGTACACGTTGTGTGTCGAAAAAAGCGTACATCAGTGAGAGTAGTAGTCTTTTGGCCCAGTTGTTACATATATATACATATATAAAAGAGTTGGAGGATTGCCGGCACACAGTGGCGTTTAGTTGGCTCCGACGGCCCCTCTCCACGACCGCCGCACTGATTATACGTCTCGCTGACTGTGCATGTGTTGCGGGCAATGACTAACTGCGCGTTAAGTGTGTTAGTAGGAGGTATCGCCAACGCTCGGTGTGTTGTGTCTCTCTCCACCAGCACTTGTACCTCCATATCCCAGTCATCATCATCATCATCATCATCATCATCATCATCATTGTCATCTTTGCCGTTGGAGATCAGTGGTAGTGGTGACTGTACAAGCATCAGTTGTCGTGACAGTGCTGATACACTGGGCTACGTCAGCATCGGCGGTCGGACAGGATTTGCATAGCAAACAGATTGACGCGCTGGGTAAGTGGATAACGAGAGAGATGGGCGAGAAGAATGGGAGCAAAATGAGTATGTAGAGAAAGAGAGAGATTGGTGTGGACACCGACACACAACAGACAGAGCACAGAGCTAGAAGCGGAATGTGAACCCGTCGGTCGACTAGAGACCAATACATGTCCCAAAATAGCTACGAAAAATAGTGTCCCGTTGTCCCGGTAAACAAGCCGAGCATCATAGATCTGTATATGTGTCTCATGGCTTGAATGAAGCTTGAAGAGGAAGAGGAGGAGGAGGAATAGAGGATTTGTTGATAGTCTAGTGTGATAGGAGACTAAACTCGGACGCTGTACTGATGTTTCGATCTGTTCAGTATGTAATAGATAAGGAAGCGAGACGAAAAGAAGGGCGAGAGGGGAGTAGAGAGTATGCGTGCGTCGTGGACTCAAAGTTTAACGCGATGGGTCGTCGAGGACTGGTTGAACAACCGCGGATGCTGCGTGAGGACCGACGACGAGGCTCTGGTTGCGCAGATGGAGTAACAAGTGAGCGGCAAAGCGGCGTTGCCATGACGACAGGTGAACCATGAGCCCCCGCGGCTACTCTCCTCTCCTCACTCTCCATCTTCCCGTAGCTCTCCTCTCTCTCTCTCTCTCTCTCTTTCTCTCTTCCCTCCCGCCAAACGCACACATAAGCTCCTCCGACCTGGCGTTGTGTGACGTCGGCAACCTCGTAACCCACCCCACACACCAGCAGCAGCAGCAGCTCTCTTACCTTTTCGCTCTCTCTTTTTCTTCTTTGCCCATCGTCGTCTTCTATACGTTCTATACTACAGTCTACACTATGCCCACTCTTTTTGATGTCTTCCCTCTACTCCCTACCCAGGGAACTCACTCTTTACTTCCCCTGTGCCCGTCCAACCGTTCCTCTGACCCGAGATACGACGACGACGACGACAACGACAGTGTCTCTGTGGATGAGCGCCTTTTTTTCTCTCTCCGTCTTTATTGTTGGCTTGTGATCTACAGAGCGCTGCGTCTCGCTTGCTCGGAATTCCACCGATTTATTTTTACGCCAAGCAGATTAGTAGTCCCCAACCTCTCTCGGTGTCATGCTCGAATGAATGTCCTCAATGATGTGTTTTATTTTTGTAATTCCAAATCTCAAGTAGCCAATTGGAAAAAATAATTACACGATAATACAGAGAATCTCTCGGTCCCTCAATGATTGACCGTTGATTCTATTGTACCGGGATAAGATTCGTTATCTACATACTTATACACTGGCAAAAACAACCGAAATATTGACCTGGTCGATCTCAGTCATAGATACTCCGAAATTCTTATCGTCTTCCGAGAGTCCAGGAGCAGTTTCACGTCATTCAAGTAGCTGTCGCTTTGGTTGACCTAAATCTTTCTATTCCTGAATGGTAAATTCAAACTGTCACATTGTCTGAACGATCCCATTTGTCATCAGTCCAGTATGGTAAGGTCTATAGTGCCTATTGGGAAGGCAAAAGGATGAAGACAAACGACTTTCCTTGATATGTTAGCATAACAATGATGCTTCTAACTGGCTGTTCTCTCAAATTCACCCTATGGTCAACTGAATTGAATTATTTGTTTACGGCCTGAGTAAAAAAATGACGACAAAATGAGTACCATTACTTATAAATACACAAATTGTAGTATGGTGTTTCCTCAATTGAATTTGCATACTTTCACTTCATCCGATCGACCTAATTCTTCAATATCCAATAGGTGGAATTCGTGAGATTTTCTCGACTGGTTATGAAAGAGAAATCAGTAGGTTATCTTAATCTGACGCCTAACAGAATTCTAAATACATCATGTCCATCGAAACATAAACAAACTAAACGAGAAAAGGAGAAATAAGAGATAGGTAAGACTCTCTGTCCTGGAATAGTATCCAATACAAGGGCTATACACCTAAACCTGGAGGTGTAATACAGTTAATATAACTAGAAGAACGAGGTGCGTGACCCAATCACCAGTCGGTCGTCTCGCAACCTCCTCGCCTCTTTGCGGACAGTGGTGAGTAGATTCGTGCCGGCTAGTGCGGTGGTATCTTTACTATACGAGGCATATAGTGGGGATGTTGTCGTTCCATCGGCTCAGGAGTAGAGATATGTATGTAATATAGGCAAGAGGGAGAATCCCAGTCAGCAGTGTATCGTGCCTCGAGCTCTCGTGCGTGACTCACTTTCCAGCGAGTCAAGTTGTCGACTTGTAGCTTTGGTGGTGGGTTAGTTGCGGGATTCTCCCTCCAGAGGGAATCGCTGCTCTTTCTCTTTTATCGCTCATTTCTTCTTTTTCTTTGCATCGTCCATTTGACTCTACTCGCTCCACGTTGTGCTTTTTTCTTTAGACTGGGGCTATTTTGCCGTCAGAATTGGTCAATGATCCTTTTGTCAGGCGCCCAGACTCGTATACAGTTTATTCAATCTCGAGCTTTTTCATGACGTGAAGACAAGCGAGAGTTGCTTATTTTTTTATCAGGACTTTATAAGTCAGGCAGTTATCTGAATATATATAACATAATTTATTTTTAAAAAATTTTGTTGAGGGAAAAATACGTGGACTAAATACTTGAATGAAGAAATGATTTTTATTTCTTATCGGTTGATCGCCATTTCCGTTAGGACTTCGTCGACTTGACTATATTCATCGACACATGTAGGTTCATGCGACGGCGGGAGTTCCACTCGTCATTTATATGCGTATCCAATGCTAATGTATGCGATTCGTCAATCACGACTTGTTGATGGCGAATGTGCGCAAGAATCGTATCATGCAGAATGTTAATAAAAATTATTTAAATTTTTTTTAAAAAGAGCTATACACACAACAGACAGATTAGGCTTGCGTCAATGTCGACAATAGAGCCGTAGACAACAGCAGAAAAAGTACATAATAAATCATGTAAAGTTATCGGACTAACAAAGCAACATATAGATATGAATTATCAAATCCGATTGATAATCACAGTGCGTCAATCGAGGCAGGTCAGAAGTAATCAATGTTTTTTTCTGTTGATTCGCTCAATTGCAATTAACAGAGTATATAGATGATGTGAGCTTTATAGACAGTACAATTCCGATAAAAGAGGCAATGAAACATAGAGCAGTGGCCACGATGAGGTCGAATAATTTTGAGTTATTAATACGTGCAGGAGTGTCCGAGTTTCGCGTTCAGTCCATTATGAATGGTAATTAATTCGAATTGGATATTCTTCACTGGGGACACAAGAGAGGTATTATAACCAAGCGCACACGGGGCCAACGACTTGAACTTCTGAACCCTGTCACTTCCGCTTTCGTAATTACCTACCCCGAGTACATATAATACTCATGGCGAACAAGTTTAGTCACTAACGTTTCCCACTAAATGTTCAATTATTTTTGTTCCTACGTCAACGCTTGACATGCAACCATATACCTACGTATAAATATGTTAAAATATAATTATTTCTTTATTTTTCAGAGATTCAGACGGTGGCCATGACAGACCCACAGTTGGCAAACAATAACAGCAGCAGTAGCAGCAACAATAATCACAATAATAATAATAACAGTACGAATGCAAATAACAATAATGATGGCGAGCCAAAGTATTTGCACAAGAAGTTCAAGAAAATGGCAACGACGGAGATGGCTGCACCAACAGAAGCCATCAAGAAGGAAATTCCGGTCATTGCCGAAGCAACAGGACCCCCTGAGACGGCTAAGAGACGCGACATCGTCAAGGACGTTGCAAAGGATACTAAGGAGTCTTCCAGGGCCACGGAGACGTCGCCCGAGTCCGAGGTCGAGGCGAGAAAAACCGGCTATGTTTGTCCATACTGCAAGCTTTCTTGTGCCAAACCTAGCGTACTACAGAAGCACATCAGAGCACACACAAATGAGAGACCTTATCCGTGTGTACCCTGTGGTTTTGCCTTTAAAACTAAGTCCAATCTGTACAAACACTGCAGATCTCGAGCACACGCTTTGAAGATGGAGGGTGGAAGTGATGCTGGCAAGGTAAGAACTGAGCATTTAATTAATAAAATAAATCAAGAAACCTATTTATAACAACCGAAATTAATCGTTTTATTTTTTATTTTTCTTTGAAGGTATCAGAAGACTCAGACATAAGTCTGTCAGACAGTGCAAGCAATGGGACAGGAACCCCACCACCTCTGCCAGCTTCATCTACTCCTAGTTCAGTCCTCGTCAGTACGAAGACAGTGAAGACTGGTAAAATATACAAGCCGAAGTTCCATACGGCTCTCCAATGCGTAAACAATGACACGGAGACGTCCTCATCAACTGCTTCCAATTTGTCTTCGAACGGTTCAACGTCCACCGTTACCACGACAATCTCCAAACCCAATGTTGAGCAGCTACAAGAGCACATAGACAAGATCATCACAGACAATCAGGCCATAGTCGACGCAGTAGATCCAAGGCTTCACAAACTTATTCAGAGACAGCAGAGCCTTGTGGTGGAGAAATCTTGTGAACAGCCACTCAATTTGTCGTCTGCAGAAGAAATCTCCTCAAGAAAACGGTGTTACAGCGAGAGCTTTACACAGGAGAAAGGTAGTGGAAGGCCACAAAATGCCGAAGGATCAATTATCAAAGACCTCCTGCTGAAGAGTAGGGGATCAAATTCAAGTGAGTCGACAGACGAGAATTTTATCTGTCCCTCATGCAAAATTCCTTTCACAAGCCCTGACAACCTCGAGGCACACCGCAGATATTATTGCAAAGGATCTTCACCTAGTCCAAAGCGTGACTTTCAACTAGACTTAGAGAAGAGGGACGAATTCGATAGCAAGTTAACGGATCACTACAGTACTGTCCAACCACTTCCCTCGCCTGGTCCTCTTCTGGGCAACACTCGACTAGTTGACGCTTACCCCCCGCCGACAAAGAAGCAGAGGTCTGAGTCAGTCCCCACAACTCTCAGATCTCTAGAGGAATTATCCAAATATCCCAGACCAAACTCCCTACAGATGTTTGGAGGTGAAGTCAGGATATTAGACAATAGCGGTGAAACGAAAACAATGAGAATAGAACCAAGGCAAACAAATTCACCGTCGAGCGATCACACAATGAACAATAAGTGTGCAACCTCCGAAACTTCTTCTATAGTCGTACGATCTGGCCTGCACTCTGGAGGAACCATGGTTCACAAGCCTCCAGGACCGCCAGCAAGCACTCCAAGTTCCTCCATATCCTTGCCAAATACCCCCAAAATGCTGGCGCCCATCATACCAAACATATCAACGCCCAATTTAGCGCCCACGATGTCCTGTTACAGTTACCTCGAGTCCCATCTCAATCCCTTGAGTAGTATCACTGCCTACAATCCTCTGACCCTGCCTCAAGCTGGAATAGCGAGTATACTTCACGGTGGAAAGGTCATACCATACGTTCCTGGGATGCCTGGACCCCACACCCTCTCGGGCACTGCGTCAGTCGACATATCCCCGGTTCAACCGACCGGTAACTCTGGCTACAAGGTGATCCCGGGTATCCCGGGCCTCCACGTCATTCCTCAGCCACTGGATCTCGCCAATCCGGTAAAGGTCCCGACGCCCAGTATACCTGGCATGCCGGGGCCCACGTCTAATGCTGAGATGATTACTAGCCTGGGGCAGCCTCTGAATCTGGCTGGACCAGGAAAGGAACCAAAGCATGGTTTTAAGCATGTTAACAATGGTCATGCGAGTCCTAAAGTTCCAGCTAAGTTAGAGGAGAAGTATAGGAGTCGATCGTCCTCGACGCCCTCTAACGAATTTCCCAAGGCTGATGACCGTCATATCAAGGCTCAACCAAAGTACAAGAATCTGGAGAGTCCGAGAAGGGATCTTTTCGACAAAAGTCCCAAGGTCGAGAAGGTCTTCAATTATCCCAATGTTATTGAGCGAATGTCTTCAAAAATCATGGAAAACCGAAAGAGACCCGCGAATTGGGGTGATATGGACGGCCGATCTTTCGTTGACACTGCGAGAGAGAGTCCATTGGTCAAGTACGGGTCTCCACCGCCACCACAGGAAAATGGAAGGCTCAAGATGTCTCCCGATGCCAGCAGCTCAGAATCATATGGCTCTCTGAATGGCACTCGGCTGTGTCCAGAAAATATACCTCCAATAATTGTAATGAATTCAGAATCACCTAAATTAGAATGTATATCTTCCGCAGGTCTGGCGTCTTCTGACAAGTCTGAAATAAACTCGTTAGATAACATCGAGAACGAGGAGACTAACACTAAATTTCTACGACCGACGTCTCTGCCATTGAAGCCAGGTACTTTCACACCAAAGAGACATCATGGAATCACTCCGACGGCCAATACACTACCACTCATCAGTCCCGAGACACCACGACCTAAAAAGTCTTACGGTCAACTCTACCTCAATGGCCATGCCTATACGTATCTCGGTCTCAAGTGCTCGACAAGAGTGTTTTACTGCACCTTGAATAGACCTCAGCCAATGTATGTGACACAGCAGCACGGTTTGTCTATGTATTCTAACTGGAAAATCTGCAAAGAAGCACCGCCGGACCTGGACATGGCCCACTACGACTCGAGGCATCGTTCCGCAAGTTACACTGTAGCTTGGAAGAGACAGGCGGACATTCTCACTCATTCATCACAAAGACCAACGACTCCTACGAGTCCTGACAGTGGTCTAGAGAGTGATATGCAGGAGAAAATTAGACGTGTAAAGATCTTTGATGGAGGATTCGAGAGTAATGAAGACTACACCTATGTAAGAGGCAGGGGCAGAGGGAGATATGTATGCGAGGAGTGTGGAATTCGCTGTAAGAAGCCGTCGATGCTGAAAAAACATATCAGAACGCATACTGACGTGAGACCGTACACGTGTAAACACTGTTCGTTCAGTTTCAAGACTAAGGGAAACTTGACGAAGCACATGAAGTCAAAGGCGCATTACAAAAAGTGCGTTGAACTTGGAGTCACCCCAGTGCCAACAACAGTTTGCGACGAAAATATCGATAAGGAAGCTATTGCTAAATTGGTAGCAGGTGGTGGAAATGCTGAGGATTCATCAGAAGAAGAAGAAGAGACCGATGGAGATGAGAGTGAGGAATCTGGCAGTGAAGAGCATGAGGCTGCACAAAGTTTATTGAGCCTTTCCCAGCCCAGCCCTAATAGACTTCCAGGACTAGTTTCCTCTGGGCGACCATCAACCTATCCCTATGCCTTGACATTTCCCGTGACCTCAGTGACCACTAGTATCGTAGCAACAGTCGCTAGCACTGCTGCTATGAGCGTAACCTCATCGACAACTGTAATTCAAAGTGAAGTGTCTCACCGCTACTATTTCCCATCCAGCAGGGCAGTGTCTGAAGACTGTCGCGATAGTGTAATCCGGTCATCCAAGACAGACGATGACGATGACGTAGAAATGGAGCACATACATGAAGCATCTCGTCTTCATCAGTCATCTCAGCCTATGGACTTGACTACCAAGACACCGCAGACTGCACTTCCATTACCCTTGTCTTCCATTCAACGACCAATGCCTGCCGATATTCTCACACCAGTATCGGGGCCAGTTCTCATACAGACAATCGTTCAAACAATGGAGAGGCTTCCGCCTCAGGGTAGAGAGTGGAAGCCTGAAGCAGAGGGTCATATGCTTCAAGCTTATCTTACTGAGAGACACGTCATGGACAGCAAAATGAAGCAGCAGTACCGCGTGGGACCTTGTAAGTTTGAAAAGAAACAAGTCGTCTATTCCAAAGTTGATTTTGTGGGCTCACGAAACGCTTTATCTGGCAGTACGCCTACAGTGACCTACACAGATCCCAGTAAAATGCAGCAAATGGTCCTTGAAGCTCGAGGCAAGAAGGAAGACGATGTAAAGTTGGAAATTAGAAACGAGAGACGTCCCTTTGACATTGAATCTCTTCATCCAGAGCGGGAAACCGGAGACCTCCGATTATCTAGTCTCACTGGAGTTAAATCCATCGACCATACCTCGGTGATAAATAAAAGACCTCAAGAAAGGTCGGGCTATATACTGGACATGGTTAATCGTGAGTTACCGAAGAGTTTAATGAAGAATGAATTGGGAATAGGAGGCAGGGAAAGTGCTCCAGATATTGGCCTTCAGGAGAGACAAGACTCAATACTAAATACGAGGAATCAGAGCCCCAGGCCTCCGAGTAGAGATACGAGGACGTACGACAGATCACCTAGTCACGAATTGAGTGTCCCAAGTGAGGAACTGAAGCTAGCTGATGAAGAATTAAAGGATCGCAGTGTTCATGTCGATAGAATATCTCCTAACCGAGATACGAGGGTGGAATATAAATCAGAGCACAGAGTTCAGCGCTTTGATATTCAATCTATGGAGCTACCGAAGATCCCTGAGATACCTAGAGCCGTAAATAGAGAGTTGAGAAATTCTGAGAGGCAAGATGTTAAGATTAACATTGAGATAACGAAGCAGCAGAGTATCACAGAGAATATCAAATACGGTGTAGCTAGGAAAATGGTTGTTGGAGGTCCAGGATTTCGATCACCCTCCCCACCAGGTAGGAATCCTAAACCTCACGCAGAGTTCCTGCAGCCGTCTAGTGGCCCAGCATCCAACTATGTCAGGTGACTTATCGACAACTATTCAAAGATTTTACTAATAAATATCAATAGTATTAGAAAAAAAAATTAACTCAGTTAAATTATTATAGTGTGTCTGAAGATGGCCGAAGTGTCTGTGGCATCTGCAACAAGGTCTTCAGTAAACCGAGTCAATTGAGGCTACACATCAACATCCATTACTTTGAACGACCTTTTAGGTGCGAGAGTTGTGCAGTTTCTTTTCGCACTAAAGGACACCTGACGAAGCATGAACGTTCAGTCTCACACCACAACAAAGTCAGCTTGACATCCACCTTTGGAGCAGCCACCACGAGCAATCCCAGACCTTTCAAATGCACCGATTGTAAGAGTGCCTTTAGGATACATGGCCACCTTGCCAAGCATCTGCGCAGCAAAATGCACATTATGAAGCTAGAGTGTCTGGGAAAATTGCCATTTGGAACATACGCAGAAATGGAGAGGTCGGGCGTTAATTTAAATGATATCGACACGACAGACTGTGATAATAGTCTCACTAGTCTTCAGGTACGACATAAAAAAAATTCGCCAAGAAAACTTGAGCTAGACTTTTCTTCACCTTATGAACCAAAAAAAAAACGAAAAGGATTTGATAGTTTTCAACGTAATTTTTCATTTGTAGTATTCTTAATAGGTACATTTCGAAATTTTGGGCGTCTCGAAAGTCAATTTGGATCAAAATTTGAGAAAATCACTTTCGGCCTAATACAATACTTTTTTTTTCACTAAAGGCGAATAAAAGTAATAATAATGCAATTTAATCTAACTATCTTGGTGTATAGAAATTAATAATATACCATTTTCATTCTCACAGGTATTGGCTCAAAAGCTTTATGAAAAAGATCCAAGTAAAATGGGTCAGTGGGACACAGAAATGGTGCCACCACATCATCAGGGAACAAGCGGTGGCGAGACATCATCGGACGAGGGCGAACCTATCCCTCCAAATTCAATGCATCAGTTTCCCTCACAGTTAACTCCGGACATGGAGGTATCTCGAGCATATCACATGCCTGCCTTAATCAACAGTAATGACTCGAAAGTAGACGTTGAATCTCACGTGCCAAATTCACGTTTCGAGGATAATTCTTTGCCCTACAAGTGCCAAATGTGTGCCAGATCATTGAGAACTGTTAACGAGTTGCAGGTACACTGCTTCGTTGAGCATAATGTCGAAGGCAGAGGAGGAACCGATCGTGGAAAAGAAAATGCGCAAAAGAGAGTCAGTGAGAGAATAGTTACTGTATGTGAGGACCAAGGTAGGCAAAAGAACAATGATACATAGTGCCAAAATGACGCTCTAGAGCGGCCATATACCATATTTATTTTGTGAATGAACCAGAAACATTTTTTCTTGGCCAAAAGAAAGGAATTTTTCCTCCTCACGGGTCTACTCTCTAACAGTATAAAACTGTGGTAGAGTGTTTTTTTCGCACTTTGTGATTTAATTATGAGAGTAACCCGTTTAGAGTCAGACTCGATCAATGTCTGATTATAACAAACATGAGTATATAAATTACATTAGAATATCGATTTACGATGATAATAATAGTTAACGGAATATTCATAGACGATTTAATATGTAAAATGTAGAAGTATAAGGTGCAATGGACTAGTATGTGATTCAGAATTTCAAGTGCAAATGTTGCGTGCAAAAAATATATGTGAGAAGAGAAATAAGGGATGGAAAAACTTTAGTATTTATCAATATTACGCTACGTCGTATTACTTTATTGGCGTGTAAACAAAAAAGAAACTGAACAAGACAAATCCATATGCTATAATATGGTGGATTAACTATTATTATTATTGGCATTCAAGCGTGTGGTTGTACATAGTTATGTATAATACAAGCAGAAGCGCGAGTGAAATAGTATGTTAGAATTATGGTTAATGTTTATTTGAGCAACTTGAGAGAATAGTCTTTGAGCTAAATGATTAATTATATCTGATCAAAATCTGGTTATAAAAGAGGAGTCCTGCAAAATTCAATATAAATCTGTGTAGGGCTAATGTAAAACGATTCTTCGTATGGAGCACATACGCACGATGTCTTTCGTAGCGCATAATCACTACAACCTCGATAATCATTAAACTCGTACCTATGATAAATATGCTCGAGAGAGAGAGAGAGAGAGAGAGTGATTGAAAAAGATGAAATGATAATTTGATCGCACAATGATATACAACGAGAGTTCGAGAGGAAGGAAATTTGTTGCCAAACGATATCAATACAGCGTAAATTACAAAAAATATATTATAAGTATGTATAATTCGGTATACGTATACACATATATTATAATCGTAGCATTCGATGAAAGACTCGTTATGCAACTCTATCAGTAAAATGAAATCGACATGAATTAGGAAACCCAATCACAAACTACTTACGTAAGAGCTTCCAAAATGTGTACACGTGCAAAAAAAATACCCAGCCAACGTCTTTATAATGTTGATTTTACCTCTTTAAAATGATAAAGCATGGTAATTGCCAAAGCTACATATCAAATGCTCCGAATTATTTGAGTCGAGCTTTACACATATATTTTAAGCCATTAGAAACTTTTCAAATTAAATTGAAAACCCGTAACGTAGTTCATGGAATTCGTCACAATTAATTTTTTTAAATAAATATAATTGAGAATATAGTGGAGTAGATTGTGGACGTTGGCTTGGTTTGCTTCCAGAGTCAGTATTAGAAATTCCGAACGAAGTTATCACACTTCATTATTTTATAAAGATCACCCTGTATTGTCGATCTTTTCTGACATCTTATTAAGTATAACCATAACGAAAAATCTATTGGAAAAGCCTCGATACAGCTATTTTTATGTATAATTCAAATTTTGTATACATCATCCGTCTCATGAACAAAGGAAAAACAAAATGTGAAAGCGGCAGCAAGATTGCACGGATTCATTGAGCCTATAGTATTTTATATGTACTGTAGATGTTCTAGATATTTAGAATTTTATAAATATACATAACTTGTTGATACTTATTCTAACTACC
>JABSMT010022823.1:0-16564 GCA_018902335.1 Eumacrocentrus americanus | reverse complement strand
TTAATGTGAATCCGTAATATGTTTCTATTTTATTTTTTACTTTCGTGACCGAGCTCGACGATGACTGTTTTAGCGTCTTTGCTTATATGAACCCGATCTGCTGCGATAACTAAGATACATTCCCGACATTCCCTATTTATCTTCTCCAGTTCCGCATGAATATTATCACAGAATATGAATCAGAAATTGTGTCTCACATATGGTAGCATCTAAAAGACATATCCCTGGTAAAAATTCGAATATAAATGAGCATAAACGGATACAAAAAAAAAAAACAAAACAAATTGGACATGAAACAAAAATCAACTATCAACGATAAAAGGCTAGAGCATTATCATTCAGTTCTTGTAAATTCTGATGAGTAATATTAACGACATTGGTATTCGGTAAAAAGTAATCTCTTATTCATCAACTAGGAATGATGATGTATAGATAAAAGGATATCTGCACCGATAAGGCACAATGCTGAAGAAGTAGAGAAATCATTCAGCCAGCGAGATTCGTAGCTGGAGGTCTTGTTCCAATGGTGACATTATACTTCTTTTGAATGCCCATGTGACTATATTTAAATAAATAGATTATTTAGCAGTTATATTCCACGAAAACATTTTTATATGCGTGATCGATATTACTTACCATCCAGAGACGTCTACGATGATTTTTATCTGATAATCAACCTCTATAAGTTGACAATACTCTAGGTACGATAAGGGAAATAGACGTGGGTGTCCACCCACCAGTGGGTCCCAACGTGGTACTTGCAACCGTAAAGTTACCTCAGCAGTTTTTTCAAATGGGCCCGTTTCCTTAGTCTCTGCTACAATGTTAGATTCTGACTCCGTGGATTCGCAATATTGTCGGTCACGAAATTTTAGTCTCTGGTAATAATAATTAGCTTTAATGTTTTTAAATAAAATTTTCATTTGCTCATATTTAAACATAAATTAACCCTCTCATTGACAAACGTCTTGAATCGGTGTCAGTTCGAATAGAGTGGTTCTCTAGATCTCCTCAAAATAGAAGCACCACGATATGCATAAGAGGGTGAATTTATTAGCGAAATTACTCACCTGTTTCAAAGCTAATTTTATTTTTGTTACATCGACCGTCGTATTTGTAGTATTGATATTCACAATTGCTAAGATCCATTCGTCGCATGCATAGCGAGTATTGGGTATTCGAACACGAAGTGTCATATGTCCCCCGGCACCCGGCATAAAGCTGCTGAAACGTTCAGTGGTTTCTTCATCAATGCCAACCTGTGAATTAATTTTTGTTAATAAAATGAGTAAATACATTTTTTTTACAGCAGTTTTTTTCTTCATTACATTTATGGTACTTGTCATAAGTACTGCCTGCTCTATGAGCAAAGACGCGGTAGAACCTTTTATAAGAACTCTGGCATTCAGAGTTCTAAAACTTGGTATATTTTAACAAAACCAAATCTTGGTTTTAATTACATACCATCAAATGTGAATTCACATTCAAATCGAGTGGTGTCTGAACTGTGACCAATGTTTTCGTTACATGATTGAGTCTCCATGGTCGATCCAGTATGGCTTTGAAAGTGTATTCGACTTTGCCCATCTTATGTTTATAACTGCTTGGAATATTGTGAGGTAGGACAAAATTAAATGGAAAAACGTGGTCCCCCGGATCCATTTGAATGAGTTGACCATCTGAAAATTCCAGGCATCGGAGATTTAAATACACAGTAACTATTTTTATGATCGCAAGAGTAGATAAGGTGTCTGATCGTTAAGTTACCTGCATTTCTGGACAAATCGATAACGTCCGTGAAGTAAGTTTCACTTGCGTAACGTGTCTGTTTACCGTTTCCCCATCTTACTTTGCATTCTCCTTTGAATTTCAATCGGATTACTGCATTATCGAAAGTAAATGTTTAATTGATATTAAATTGAAAAATCTATAGAATTAACTCATTGAGGCCGCTGCATTTGGGATAGGCGTGTGTGTATGTACAAATGTGAGAAATGAAAAGCCATTATCAAAGATGCTTGTGAATTTTAAGGATTTTCTATTTATTGCATTAAAAGACATTTTAATTGGATGCACATTAGATACTACTACTAACTACGACTGTAATGATCGTCGAGAATGATATTGATGAACCGGTCAATATTATTCTCCACGATTTGTTTATAAAATGCAAACCTCAAATTCCGCTGCAATGAATGTCCCATTTTTTCAATGATCGTTTCATTCTGATTGAAAAAAAAAAAATGAAAAGAACAGAAAAGAACTCCACACATTATACCAAAATATTAAATTTTGTTTATAAATAAAAATTTTGTACCTCTGACGGTCATTGTTTCGTTGAGAGTAACAATTAATTGACCTGGGACTAAATCTCCAGGGACATAAATGCGATTTGGGTTAGCCAATTGTATTTTAAATGTTTGCAATGCAGGTGCCATATTATTTGTGTATATTATA
The DNA here is from genome assembly GCA_018902335.1 of Eumacrocentrus americanus. Taxonomy (NCBI): domain Eukaryota; kingdom Metazoa; phylum Arthropoda; class Insecta; order Hymenoptera; family Braconidae; genus Eumacrocentrus; species Eumacrocentrus americanus. The sequence goes on along the minus strand of JABSMT010022823.1, from coordinate 14,107 downwards.
CACAATAACAGATAGTAATAAGTGTTACGATGTACAACTCCCAGATTCCATTATAAAAGGTTTTACACACAAACTGTTTGCACCGGAAACTCGTGCTGCGCATGTGTAGTGGGGCGGAAAACGCTGGCGATGGAAGAGCCCCTCGACGATGCGAGCTCTAGCGGCCAGGCTGAAACTAAAATGTAAAAAATCGTAAAATACGGTTAAAAAGCTGAATTTAAAAAAGAAAAAAAAGCATGAAAAAATAAATTAAATTTTTTGCCATCATGTTGTGGTAAAATTTTTGTTACAAATAATCCCTGAAAAGCAAAATAGGCATTTATAAAATCAGATGGGCGAGGGGATTGCCGGAAGGGGAAGGCACGCCACCAGACAGATCGCCTTGTATAAAATCGAGGAAGCATTTCTCGACATAAAACTCAGTGTTCCACCTTTTCGACCACTTCAATAGATATTTTGAACTGGCAACTTGGTGGTTTTTCGGAAAAATAAAACCGTAAGTTGTAAACTACGATCCGAGCTGTCACATGCCTGTGCGCCGCCATCTTGGAGCTGAGTACAGTCACCGTTGAAATTACATCCATTTGCTACGACAGATTTGTGGCGTGAAAATTCAAAACATCCGTTTGAAATACACGTGCTGAGGCCAAACAACGAATGTGCTGCACTCTGTCGGAACTTTCAGACCAATCAGCACGTTTGTCGCAGATATCTCGCTTGCTGATTGGTTGAATTGTAAAATGACGCTGATGCGCGCGCACACAGCTCGCAGTGCCATTAGAAATTTATTATAAAAAAAGTAAATAATAATATTGCAATGTGTGAATTTGCATATTTATGATTGCTCTGCATACGTAGAACACTTCTACTTCTTGCTGATCATTGATAGCCAAAAATTCGAAAAATAAATGTATATTTCTAGCGAAAGAGTCGCCCTGGATCTGATGGTGGGGGCAATGGTGGTAGATTACGGTACTAATATGCATCAGCACAAAGAGATTTTGCGCGCGGGACTTCCTGACTCCTGTTCTTGGTAAACAATAGTCGACACGACGAAGCCTGCAGGAGGAGAAATTTCGTTCGTTAATAGTTGTTATTAATAACAATTCAGACAAGATTATTGTTTACAAAAATTAAACAAAATGGCGACGCACATAACTGGCAAATACATTGCTCAAAATGTGGGCAAGAAGGTCGTGTTCGAGGGCTACATAACCAAGGTACTTAGTAACAATTAATAAATAATTTTGTATATTAAAAAAAAATTGTTATGACAATACCAATAATATTTATTGCAGCTCAGTTCTGATGGGAAAAATGTGGAATTGACGACATTTGACAAAATAAAGGTGAATGTTGCTTTGAATGAACCTTATTCTGATGAAGCTTCTGGAATTATGCAGATTTTTGGAACAATCAAATCTAAATCAACACTCTCAGCTGATTCTTATGTTCGTTTCCCACCTGAAGATCCTGAAGACATAGAATTTGGTGAGATACATAAAAAAATATGGAAATTTTTAGACTCATTTTTACGAATATTTCAAAAACCTTGAGTGATACGATAAAGTCTTACAGAACTTTTTTTGTAGGGAATTGAATTCTCTACAAAAAAGGTTCTTTGCATTTTTATCGTATCTCGTATACTTTTCTAGATATAATCAATTTTGTAAAACATTTTCATGAAAAAGTTAGCTCGACTTATCTCCTTTTACCGCTTCACTACAAATTTAAGATTCAAACATTAATGAAATAATTTATCTCTGCAAATTTTTCTAGATCCTGAAGATCACAACGATTTAATGACAGTATTGAATGTAATGGGCGCTCAAAATATTCTCGAGGGCATTGATATCGTTGTGGATGGGCCAGCTAGTGAAGCAAATCATGATGAAGCAAATGTCCCCAATGATTTTCCTGATGATGATGAGATCTATTAATGTAAAAGTATTATTCACTACTCTATAAATTATAATGTCTATATTTTTGATTTGATATAAAACGTGACTGATGATACAAAAATACAGCTCTATGGGTTTTGTATGGATATTTTCATATTGTAGAGATGAAAACACGTCTCATTAATATTAAATTACATTTAATAATTCATTTACGTTTCATTGTACATTATTTACAATTCAATTAATGGCAATAGTATATGAGGCGTCCAAAGAGAAGCATCGACAATTGCAAGATGTAACTGGACATTCTGTGTGCTGTCCAAACCAGTTATTAATGTGGTCTGTATGGCCTCCATGCCTACAGGTTTGACACCATGTAAACCAATTTCCAAACTCTGTGAGCCTACTGTCCTCATCACTACGATTACAAGTGCCAGTTGGCGTTTGAGAGCCACTCACAGTGCCCATGTGCATGAGGCAAATGACACAACGAGGCAAAGGTTTTCGACAACTGGGGCAAGACGACATTTTTAATTTATTTGAGGAACTTCCTAGTCTACCAAATGGACCACGTGCACGACTGAGACCTTGCATGAAAGCTGATATACTTTTTCCACAAAAATTGCAGGATATATAGACTTGTTGAGGAGGTTTGTCATTCGTTGACGATTTCATGGCAATATTGAAGTGAGCACGTTGACTCCACATCTTCCAGGCATCCAGTAAGCCTCGATAACTGTCTATCCACACTTGTACTTGATTTTCCTGCAATAATTTGAAAGACAATGCTCTTATAGCAATGAGACTGCAACTCTGAACGTCTCCAGTTATCTCCAAGTATCGATTCAGTAATTGAATTCCTTCGAAAGTTGCGCCTGTAAGTAAGAAGCCAGCTAGATTGCCCTCCTCGCTCAATTTCTGTGTCAACTTCTTCAAGTATTCGCACAATTTGCTGTCAGACAAGAACATCAGGGCGAACGCTACCCTGTCCTCAACGGCAACGCCATTCTCATTAAGTACATTCTCGTATGAGTCATTGTCTGCAGTTAAAAAGGCAAAAGTTGCTCTGAGATAAGGATCTGACAATTGAGATCGTGATTTAAGGCATAATTCACGCCACATGCTATTTTTGTCTTCAGAGAATCCAGACAAAGCCATTGCTACAATGTTCAAATTAGTCGCCATCGACATTTTACTAGCTCCTCTGTTCAAAATTTCAATTGCTTGTCGTAGACAAAGATTAAATACAGAAATGGCTGTAGCTCGTGCATAAGCACCTTCTCTCTCTAGCCTCTCGAGGAATAAATTATTATACAGAGAACTTGAGTCTTTGTCAAATCGCCAACCACACAATTGCAGAGCTTTATCTCGATCAGGCGATCGATAAGTCTTTGCTGTATGATTTGATCCAATGTCACTCCAAGGCCTGTGAACCAATTCTGACTTCATGAAGCCTCCATTTCCACCATTCTGCTGTCCATCGAGCTTCAAAACTGTCCTCACACCTGGATGCTTATTGTCTACTGACGGTATCACTCCTTCCTCAACCAAAGAACGACTCAAGCACAACCATTGCCAGAGATTCTTCAGGGTTTCATTCTCTGCCAATTCTCCATTTTGTGCCAGCTCTGGAAGCAATCCATATTCGGCAATAGCACGTTTTTTCGTCAGTACTGCAATATCATCAAGTCCCTTGTAGATAACGTCTTTGCTGCAAATGTATTTGAAGGCTTTAGAAGCATGATTCCACACTAAATGCGATCTCGTCGACCAATTAACCGTAATTCGCTCATAAACGGTGTAGTCAGTCACTCCCTGTGGAGATATAGCCAGCAGTCTGTTAACGTGAGTGGGATGCCACGAAAAACTCATGGGACTGGACCAATTTGAGCTAGGATTCGACCACGATGGTGCTACAGTTCTCTCCAATGCCCCTGGCTCTGTGTCTTCGCCACTGCCAACTCCGCAATGTTGAATATCATGAAGATGCAGCGCTGCTGAATCCTTCTGCAATGTTCCCAAGAGATTATGTCGAGTTGGACACCAGAGGACTTTACTAATCTGTCGACTCTGTGGTAGAGTCAGTACAGGTTTCTCAAAGGATCTCGTGTCCCAAATCGTTATCTGGTTGTCGACGTGTGAGACAACATAATGAACGTTATGTGGATTCACTGCCACGCTGTAAACAGCTTTCGTCGACGTGGTATTTACTGTTCTAACTGAGTCTCTGAAGTCGATGATCTTGAGTTGTTTGTTATTGATGCCTGCGACGAGACATCGAGGCTCGTTGGTGAACCAGGCAAGAGAATGAGTTGTTTCAGACACTCCAGCCTCTGCTAGAGGCCTGAGAGAGTCTGTCTGAGTTGCTGCATGATGATGAGCTCGATCAGTACTCGAAGGAGATTTCAAAACGTCCCACAGAAGAATAGAATGATCCGTACGATATTTATCTAACCCACAGACAAGTAAATTTGGGTCCACATGATTCCAAGCAACTGCATTGCATTGTCGAGCATGTTTTGGTGCTAAAAAAAAACAGAGAAATAATCGTGTGAGGACACCTTCAATATCACAATTTCTCAATTAATTACCGAGCTCTTTTCCTGGCAAGCCAAGAGAATCAAAAGCAGTCGGGCCAAATGTTGTCAATACAACTTTCCCATTAGCTTGGCCAACAGCAAGCAAAATATCTGGCTCTGGCTGTGGATAGATATCTATGCATTTCACATAATGGTGACTGGAATTCGTCGCCAGAAGATGAGCAACAGTATTGTCAGATATCCTGATACCTGCAAAGAAAAAAGTTAAACATAAAAATTGAACATATTAACAAGCTCATTTATAAAATACCAAATAAAATTATTTATACATGATCGTCGATCAGCATCTTTGATTTGGGCGACTTCATATAAACATATTTCTGTTCCCCAAGTGATGAATTTATTCAAATGAACTGATGACCACTGAACGTCCAATTTCGAGCTGTTCATTGTTCTTTTATTTTTAGGTTATCTTTCACGTATTGTTTATAAACGCTTGTTTACATCGCAATAGACGAGGCTAGCCATTTTTCAACGCTATTCTACGTCGTTGGGGACGTGGGGGGGAAACATAACAGATGGGTATTCAGCGCCTTAAGAGCGGTGAACGAGGGAATCAACGAGTGACGGCTGTGCCAGAGAGCGAAAACGGTCTCTTGGGTGTCTGGCAGAGGAGTTTTACAGTTATTCTATTTTTCAAGGTATTCATTCAACTAGTCAATTGGTTTTTATATAATTAATGTAATGTAATGAATGAGAAGACATTGTGAAAATTGTCGTTGAGTTTTCATGGCCGTTGATAATGTAAAACTTGGATCCAAGAGTCCGACCAATCTCCGACAACACGGCACCGCCTTTTCGTTATTCATACTTCGTATACGCCCTGAAACTTTTTATTACTGCTTTATGTCTTTTTTTTGTTATCATTAATCATCTTAATCTCTCATTAACAATGATTTCATTGAGGTTACGGTTATCAATGCATTAAGAGTACTGTCAATGTGTGTCGAGAGTTTTCAGTTGAAATACTAATTGATCTTTTGAATATTTATTATATTTTTTGTTCACAGGTACCAGAAGCTTATTTTATTGTTGTACAAGTCGGCGAAAAACAATTGGTAATGAATCTACTGGTTTATTTGAGTATAGAGAGACATTGAATTAATGAGTTTGTTTACTGATTCATTGAGCAATCGATTGGAATGCTAAAATCATGTTGGAATTGTCTGTAGGTGCCTTTCCCAGCTGTTGAAATTGCTACTAAATAATTGAGTTAACTAGAGAAACAGCTTAAAGTCATCTAGTCCACATAGGGATTGTTAAATTCAGATTGAAACAAAGATAGTAATGTGAGAGAGTAAAGTAATCTTGTACATTATTTATGGCTTCTTGCACTTGACATTTTGCTGGAGATATCTCACACTGATTGCAGACAATCTTCACATCCTGTGTTTCTCAATTTTTAATGAGTTCCCTCCTAGATCATGGGAATATCTGCATGAATAATAATATTTTCGTGAGCTAGGAGAACTCTTGAGCAATATAAATGTATATTAATTATAGAATAATGTTTGATTTTGTATAGCAAAATGGCAAAGAAACCTGGAGCAACTCAAGCTTTACACAAAGTCATAATGGTTGGCAGTGGAGGTGTAGGAAAATCAGCACTAACACTCCAATTTATGTATGATGAGGTATGTGTGTTATCTTTTGTTACTTGGAAATGATCTATATATCAATTTGGATTATTTATTGAAAGTTAATTTTCTTCTTTCGCAGTTTGTTGAAGATTACGAGCCAACAAAAGCCGATTCATACAGGAAGAAAGTTGTGCTGGACGCTGAAGAAGTACAAATAGATATTTTGGATACAGCTGGTCAAGAGGACTATGCAGCTATCAGGGATAATTATTTTAGAAGTGGAGAGGGTTTCCTTTGTGTCTTTTCTATTACTGAAGACGATAGTTTTCAAGCCACTCAAGAATTCAGGTAAGATTATTGATTCAATAAAATTACTCATTGGTTAAATAATTAATTGCTTATAGAGTGATTTTTCCTGCAGAGAGCAAATCCTCAGAGTAAAAAATGATGAGAACATTCCCTTTTTATTAGTGGGCAATAAGAGTGATCTTCAGGAGAAGAGGAAAGTCAGTCTGGCTGAGGCTCAAGCACGATCACAACAGTGGGGTGTACCCTATGTAGAAACAAGTGCTAAAACCAAGGAAAACGTCGATAAGGTAAGGATTAAATTAATTTTAATGTTTCAATTAATTGTTGCTGAGCATGAATCGATATTTTTTTAATTTTTATGTTGCCCATTGCCACATTGTATTCTCGTGTTTTTAAAATTATTTTAAATATGCTTACAATATTTATGGGCACTTAATGAGCTTTTGAGGGGTCACGATTTGGCATCACTTGCACATTTTACAGGTTTTTTTCGACTTGATGCGTGAGATCAGGTCACGCAAAATCGAGGATAAATCAGCGAGTAATGGCCGTGGCAAGGATCGTGCCAAAAGGAAGAAAAAGAAGTGCATTATTCTATAGGTTCGCACAATTTTGTTTGTTTATTCATTCTTTATTTTCTATCAGCTTCCATTCATCTTATGCTTTAATTGTTGCTCTAGAATTGCTTGTTATAATGTCTATCAATTTATTAATTTACTCGTAATAATATTGAGTCTCTTATTCCAGGTGTTTTTCGATTTAATGCGCGCAATTGCAGCGCGTAAGGCGCAGGAAAATCAGATTGAGGGAGCTGAGGGCAAGAAAAATAACCGGTGTTGCGTCCTTCTCTAACAAACATGAGATGACCTTATAGCTTTTACTTTAAAAATGAAAAAAAAGAAGAAGTAGGTTTACTACGATTTTTGGCATATTATAAATGTATGTATGTCCAGCTACACGCGCTTATAACGAACTGATGTTCACACCCTTTGCAATGAGTTGACACGTGTTTTTTTATCTAATCACTGGTTCTATACAGTATATATACTCGAGGGACCCACTACACGATTTAATTCAGGATAAAGTCCTCTGGCTAAATTAATCACTGAATCTGCGACAATTGGTTTCCTTTCTTTGTTTTTTGTTTCGTTAAATTAATTTATTATTTATTGTCAATTTGGATACGGGACACTGGCGCTATGACACCGTACGCGCGTATTTATGAATTTTCCTCGTTATTTTTGAAGGCCTCAGTGCTACACGGAGACTCAATAAATCGTTTATAAACTGCACAAAATAATTGGGGCGTCATTTTGAACGTCACTAGAGTGCTGAAATGTGAAATAATATTTTTTTATTTTACTATAAATCCAAACACAAATCGATTTAAGAAAACTATTACAACACTCTTGTAAGATTAAAAAACAAACAAATTCTTTCTCGTTTTGTTCGTACTCTTGTGGATTAATAGGTATACTGTAAATTAATCTCAATTGGAAATAAAATCATTTTAATAAGTTAATACAAAAAGTACATTTATTTGTGAAACCTCTGAATGTTTCAGCACTTTAATTGATGTGTAGTTAATTAAAATAAATAAAAAAATGTCGATCCACTGTAAAGCAATATTCAATTGTCTATGTTGAGTTCGCTGCGCTGTTGAATGTAATTGTTATGTTTTTTTTGTCACAAATGCTTGCAGATATAAGAAATATATACAACAGTCGTATGTATTCTATTTCTTTTCCAGTCATAAAAATGTACAATTCAATTTAAACATTGATTATTAATATTATTATCATAGACTGAATTCATTAATCGATGGCTTTTGCGAATGACTCGTAACACTGTGATGCACATTTGTGCAATATAATGTTTATAAATACATTGAAATTTCAATTGGCAACACGTTAAAACAATTGTAGTGTCACTGAATAAATAAAAAAATTGTTATGGCCTGTTGCTCAACGGATTCGACTGCGTCAAACAATATTAATTAATCGGATATTTGGTTTTTATATTTTTGTACTTTCGTAGATTGTCGTGCCTTTTTCAGTGTCCTCGCGAAAGGACAAAATTATTCTGATAAAAAAAAAAATTCAGTAGATCTACAATTTACACGAAATTAAACATTTCCTTCTGTTACATAGCTGACTAGTATTCTTTCATTTGTCCAGATTAATGTACTGTTTCTACACAATTTCATGTATGTTACTTTCGCACTGCAAACACAATGGAATTGTCCAGATTTTTGTAATGAAATAAAAATAATTTAATTTAGATGTCTGAATTGGTATGCTTTTAATTTCGTTAACAGCTTTTGTCCATGTACATTTACAGTCTTTGATAAAAAAATATGTTTATGTACAAGTCTTGAAAATTTAATTTGTTATTATCGTTATGCGTATTCACATAGATGACCACAGCCCGTAGGGCATTGACGATTATTGGCGAACCAGTCCCTCATATGTGCTGCATGTCCTCCATGACTGCAGCCCTGACACCACACGTACATTCCACGGACGACCTAAATCATTTTTACCAATTAAATTCCAATGACTCACTGATATAAACAATAAAAATATCTTTTGTGATAACTACCTGATGACAAAGCGAGCATAACGCGTGATTGCTCGACTTACATCGGTCGCAGTACGTCGCAGACCGCTGTAAGGGCTTTGAACATGTGCCACAGCAAATATGAATGGTTGTTGATTGTTGATTCAACTGCGACACTGATGGCATCCATGCAAGTTGAATAACCTGGAATAAAAATGAAAGTTAATGTAACTAATGAAAGAATTGTTTGGTATACATAAAAGTGTTTTAGCGTATTTCATTTATTTTTAATTACCTCGGTGGCAACGTTATCGAGCCTAAATTTCCTCAGCAACTCGATGTACTCTAGTAACCAGTGCTCTTGAGTAGCCATATCTATTTTTAAGTCTTTTCTTCTTTCTCCCAATGCAATAAGGATGCACACCGATGTCTGGAGGTCTTTTAGCTCGACATGATACCTGAGAGCCGCTTCAACGTGTGGAATAAAATCAAAGGGTTTTGGTTTAGGCAATTCTGCAACAGTTAGCAGACGAGGCTGATCGTCGACAGTGGCAGAAGCTGAATCGTCATTGACCTCTGGAGAATTATTGGGGAATTGTTCAGGTGGTGGTGATCTATCTTGAATTTCATGGCGTAAAGGAAATGCTTCTTTAGGCAATACCCAGTCACTATCATTGTCTATCATATTATCAGTATAGTCTTCTGTGTTCGTAAACGTAGGATCCTCATCTTCAAGTCCAAAAATAAAATCACCTTTTGGTGCGCGCTTGTGATTATTTAAAAGCCTTCTGTCTCCAGAGCGGATTTTTGAGAGATAATTCGGATTCTCTGGTGTTTCATCAGTCTCAGTCTCGTCATCGCCACCACTAGCACCTTCAAGACCATCTCCTTGTAGTGACTTCCCGTCATTTTCGTGACCCGTGCTACTTTGCTCCTTCGCAGTGCCTAAATTTAAGTTACTCATTTGTGCCAAATTTATTGTGTCTTCTTTGCTTGCTGGAGGAGGCTTCATCATATTGGCTACTACATCGCCATAAATTATATTTATAACACCCCAAACAGCATGGATCTACAAACATTGAAGCAGTTAATTAATACCAAACAGTTATTAAATTCATAAAGATAGAGAAATTTTGTACATACATCGGGACGTCCACCTTCGAGGGCTACGTTTCCATTATGATTACATATGTCGGTCAATCTACCACGTAGAATGTATCTCTCAGCGCAGAATTTAAACCACTTATCTTCCATCTTAGGATTTCTGAATATGTGCATTGTACTTGATGCATTGCAGAAGGTATCATTGCTCGGAGGGACTTTTCTCATAAGATTAGGCAAATTTTTCGCAGCTGAGGGAGCATTTACATCGGTTATACAGGCGAAAGCAACTTCTCCATTTGCACTGATTGCCGCTGCCTGTGGGTTTGCTTTCATGGCTGGTCGAGTGGCGTCTGGGAAGTAGTGATGATACAGAGAACAATCTCTACTAGTCGATAAAAATGACTGAGGATCACCACGCCAGGCCACACCAGTGGGGACGTCTTTGTGCTCGTTGAAGCTAGCAAAAGGTATATATGGCCGACGAATGTCCCAGACGTTGATGCTGCAGTCAACAACCAGAGCACTGCTAGCTATATGATATTTTCTTTGAGGTCGCCACTTAATCCTACCAACAGAGGCAATTGTATTTATGGTATATTCGCACGTTGGCTTGGTAGACAAATCCCAAATTTTGATCGTTTTGTCTCTGGATGCAGTAGCGAGCCACGATGTCTCTGGATGCCAGTCGCAGGCGAAAATAGGTCCACTGTGAGCTGTGAAATGTTGAAAATAACGATCTGGCCGACGTAAGTCCCACAATTGAACATGGCCGTTCTCTGAGACTGCTGAAAATGTGTGTGGCTGATGTGGCGAGAATTGTACGTCCCTTACAGACTCTGTATTACTGTAATGTATATCAGAATAATTTGTCAAGGTCATTATTCAAGTTTAGAAGATAATGCAGACCGTGGAATTACTTTACCTATAAAATGTTTTCACTGCTTCTTTAATACGTAAATCAAAACATTTCATCGTGCCGTCCTGCGATCCAGAAAGTAGCCACATAGGCTCTATCATGTGAAAACTAACTTTGTTCACAGTCCTCTTGTGATCAATGAAAACGTGCTCCTGCTTTGAACGCGACGGTCTATTCAGATTCCACAGAACAACTGCTCCGTTAGTCGCTGCTGTTGCCAATATATGATCTGTAAACATTTGCTATTTAGTGTATCCTATGTATTTTTATAAATACATGAATAATTAACGATTTCCCATCAACTTACCGTCTATGAGATTCCATGCAACGTCGTTACAAGAGAAATTTAGGTTCAGGTTCTTGCCAACCCGTAGATTCCACACTTCCTCAAACTTGTCCTCCAGCAAAGTGAATACTTTGAAGACTGTAGGAGAGAATTATACCGTTAATAACATTTCCCAGTAATAAATCACCCTCGTGTTGTCGTATACGTACCATTTCGACCTGCGATGACAACTTGAGTGTTGTCTTTATTGAGAGCCAGGGCATTTGCTGGACTCTCTTGCGTTATAAATACAGTTTTGGATATCATGATTCTCCTTATAGCTCTAACAATACATATACGATTACTATTGTAATGTTTACCCAAGAGAAGGCTTCTCTCTTTCTCTGTGTTTACATCAACACTTATTTAATTACGAACGCGTGTTCGGCGTGGCGTCGTTTGTGCGTCCCATGTCTAAAAGAGGTTAAGTTAGGTCTGGTTGGCCGATGGTAACTGCCGCGCAGAGGGCGCCACGCTCGTTGCGCGCCAAATTCAACAGCGACTGCCACGTTTGAAAACCGTTGACTCGTGTGCCGAGAGAGAGAGAGAGAGTTGGCTAGGTCAGATTTTTTTAACGGTTCTATATTCTATTATATCCCCGAATCAGACGGTGAAAGGAATCGCAGAACATGCAGGCTATGAATTATGCTCTGAAATTAAAAACTAAAGACGCTGCAAATAAAATCAAAAATGGCCCACCAAAATTCCAAGAAGTACTCCGACAGGTTAGTGTTCGATTCTCACCACATTGTATTTTGTTGTCATCATCACATTATACAATACAATACCTTTTTTTTTGGAGCACATATACATACTGATAATGAATTTTGATGATTAAATTTCAACAGCGATGCCGCGATCAAATACGAAAGAAGCGTCATGAAATATTTAATTCACGTCGACCTGGCTTGGCTGATGCCAATAATGAATCAATACATGAAACCTTGACTGAAATAGTACGAAAAGAATTCAGTGATTTGTCAACAATGGTAGTAGATGGAGATGAAAATGATGAGAATCCACTGTCTGAAAATTCATGGCCAATGTCGCAGGAAGAATTGATTGGAATGGAGGAAGAAATCCTCAAAGAAGAAGGTATATTATTTATTAATCATGATAACACAATTATTATGACTACTATTAGTATGTTTAATTGCTCGATTGGCTTGTAGAACGATGGATCCTGGAGGAATATGAGAGCTTGCAGCAGCTTGAGAATGAAATGATGGACAAATACATTGAGGACATTCTCAAGGACGATGTGATTTGTCCCATGTGCGAAAAAGCTGCGATCATGGAGAATCGTGATGGATTAATTTGTCCTGGTTGTTGTATGTCTTTGCCACGATTAACTATCGAGGAATTCTCCAGTGGTATTAAGAAACATTTAACTATTCACAATGAAAATTGTATGGAGCGACCTGGTTTCACAACACTCTCTGAGAATAATTTATCTTCGTTGTACTTAACTTGTGACACGTGTTCTTCTTTTGCTTTAATTACATCGAAATAAGACACTGAAGATTGTATAAATTGTAAAATCAATTGTCTCAAATAGCTATTGTTATAATTAATTATAAGAATACTTAAGAAATAAATTACTATCTTTTGCAAAGACTTTTCAATTTATTTTTTTCATCAATTTCTGACTGCATACAGTGTCCTGCACAAATAGACATTTCAACAAAAAAATATATCTAGGAATATCAGCAAATTTCGGTTATCGTTTATCAACGATGTGGTTTTTCGTATTCAACACATGCACATATATAATAATGTTTTTTTTTTCGTTAGCGAATTGTTAGATATAAACAGCGACGATACAATCACTTTTACATCGAAGTCACAACCCATTCAATTGTATTTTTTTTTTGTCACGATAAATAATTGTATTTGGCTGTTGCTTACAATTTTTATTTTATATCTCGTGTACTATATGTCCTTATAATTGATATCAATTTTATACAATTTATTGACTTGGTTCATCAGAATTTTGGCTTCTATAAATTCTACTGGAAAGAGCAGTATCTATATTCAATGTTAGAAAGATTTTTTTTTTGTTTACTATTATCCATATTCATGCGCAATTTATTTGTGTACTCCATTCTCTAGTAGGATGTATACATCTTTCTTCAATTATTAGTATTTTTTTTTTACAATACCATTTGTTCTGGACGGCAATTAAAAAATTTATTCCATTTCCCCGATCAACAGCGATTGCGTGACATTGTTTTTTTTTCTTTTCAACAGTTATTAATGCTGCTATAATAATAATTATACATTGGCCAATCTCAGGAGTCAAGAGCAAGTTTGCAATTGGGCAGCCAATTAATTCGATAGATTATTTATTTAATTCGCCAATATATAGATGGACTGAGCGTTACTCGTGTATAGTATAAGATAGTACATCAGTATTTAATGAATATATTTTTACGTTTCTTCATTTCAAAAATATATGTGCAACAGCGATATATTTATATGGCAGAGAAAAAAATTGTGCGATTTTAATATAAATCGCTACAAAAAATTGTCAATCATTCGAGTCGAAGCAATTATAACATTTTCGGCAGCTGGCAAATAGTCGTTATTATCACAGCTGTATGGCTCGAAAGTATAATAATTCTGTAGTGAAGTGGTAAAAGAAGATAAGTCGAGATAACTTTTTCAATAAAATGTTTTACAAAATGGATTATATCTAGAAAACTATGGGAGATACGATAAAAATACAAAGAACCTTTTTTGTAGAGAATTTAATTCCCTACAAAAAAGGTTCTATAAGATTTTATCGTATCACCCAAGATTTTTGAGATATT